>JARYGA010026897.1:0-40066 GCA_030545235.1 Helianthus tuberosus | reverse complement strand
TATACAGGACAAGATAACAGATTCAACAGCACTGGACGAAGATTATGAGAAGATTGATCCAGACGACATGGATGAGATGGATATTCAGTGGCAGATGGCCATGATATCTCTCAGGGGTAGAAGGTTCATGAACAGAACTGGCAAGAAGTTCATTGGGAAGAAGGTTGGATTCGATAAATCCTAGGTTCGATGCTTTAAATGTCAAAATCTTGTACATTTCGCCAGAGAATGTCAAAGACAAACAGGAGAAGCACAACAACCTTCTACTTTTCATAATTCATCTAGTCAAAGTTCATCCAGTAGTGCATCGCGGGCACTGGTTTCTACTACTTCTCCTGATGGTTCATATGATTGGAGTCTTCACAAGGAAGATGAAGGAACCATAACACAAGCTCTAATGGCAGAGATCGTTACCATGATAGAACAAGGTCAACAAGTTGAGGGAGAAGCAAGTGATGATGTTAAAGAAGAGTGTTCTGAAAAGATGAACGTAGCTGAACAGGTAGCAAGTGATGAAACCAAAGCTACTGAGGAACAGAATGTTGCTGAACAGGTCAAGCCTTTAGAAAAACCAGCTGAAGAGGTGTCACAACTCCCGACCCCACCCCTAGAGTGGGAGCCGTGAGCTAGTCAGATGGTATCGGAGTTTATTAAATACGCAGCGGAAAATTTTCATCAGGATTGTAGTTAGGAAATAAATTTCAGAGTTTCAAAACACCAACTTTTTATAATAAGCAAGTGGGATAAAACCCAAGTTTCATTCATAATACATTTATAGGGATAAACCCTAATTTGTTGAAAACATAATCTCCTTTTTATTTAGGTAACTTTTATAGCAACTTCTTTAAGCCTTCAGTGCTTCGTAGCTGGCTTCTTATAGCTTCGCATTAAGTTACCTGAAACTCATTTTAAAAATATTTTATCAGCAAGAAATACTAGCGAGTATATTCCAATTTAAAAGAAACATTAATTGTTATGATATTTCAGTATTAAGGGCGATTACAATGTTTATATCTACCCAATTACTCATTCAGTACTTGTCACTCGACCGGATCTGTGACTATGGTCATATCACCCATTGGCTAACCCATTGTCCAATAGTGACGTTTATCAAGTAGTGTATACAAAACCCCATAATATCGGCAGCACTGGTAGAATACAAAGACTTAATCACTGTAATTATAACTGATAAATATTTAGGGTTTTGGAAAAACATTTGAAATAATGGCTCACAAACGGTGAGAAAAGAGAATGGACTCACATTGTAGACTTAGGTATTTCTACGGGCTTCCTGGTAATATATCTGGATTATTTTCTTGAGTTTCTAGTAAAAACATACAATGCACACGTGTTAGTAAGATAACCCAAATCACATTGGCCATACAACACGAGACAGAACCCTAACGAACTGAGTCAGGCACAGCCTTGACATGCGTTACGGGGCCCTAGATCAATCGGGTAGGGTGTCACGCCCCTTTCTAAGGCGGAAGCACGAGGCGTGATCATGAAAGGTTTTCATTGCATACGATTGGTAAACATACTACATGCTCATAAAATAACTTCAAATGCCAAACATTACATAACTGAAATCATAGTTTAAGTGTTTACATCACGAGACAGCATATTGTCTGAAAAGTTTACAACTTTATTCAACGATAAACATAAATGACATCCAAGAGCATGAGTAAGACCGCGCGCACATCCACTTTAGTTACCTGAAATACATGTGAGTTTTTGGAAAAACGTCAACATAATGTTGGTGTGAATTCATGCAGTTCTTGTATTGAACGTTTGTATACGTTGTATGAAAACATAGTATGTATCTTGTATAAATCAAGTATTTCTATATGTATCATGTATAAATCAAGTATTTCTGTATGTGTCTTGTTGTTAATGGGTTGCAAGGCCATTAACATGTGACATGACATAGGAAGCAACCAAACCATTAGCATTTTTCTATTTGTCGATTCACGACGGAGACACAAAAGCACTACTCGGTACTAGTTTTCACCAAGAGTGTGGCTGCCCGAAAACCCATTAGATCTAACCTTTTGTTCTGCGGTCTAAGTATGTACACGATTAATGGTGCTTATGGTACCCTATTCGTGACACGATTTCTCGTATCATTCCTTAAAACGCATCATACTTGGTACTAGTTATCACCAAGAGTGCTTCTTGTTTTTGTATCCATCAAACCATTTATAAACATTGTAATATTTATAACATGTATTTCACCCCCGAAGTTATAAAACTGAAAACAGTTAAAAGAAAAGGTGGAGCATGAACTCACAACTTTGTGTTCCTTGCGCCGTAAACTTCACCGATTTTTGCTTATCTAGCGTCGTGTCCTAAACGTGTTTTATTAACGTTAGTCACTAGACTTGTATCGCACAAGTACAAGTCACTATCTTTTGTATATGTGTTCTTGTGTTAAAAATAATTTATATTTTTAACTATGTGTCTTACTTATATTATTTTCTCGAAAATAAATATAAGTATCTTGTATTTTTCACCCGAGTTATGTATTTTTGTCCAAAACTTCATTTCATGTTCATAACTTGTCCAAGTTATTTATTCTATCAAGTAATATATTTTTATAAATATATTTTCTTGTATTTGTCTAAGCATGTTGTATGTGTATTTTTGTATTTTCACTCCTTAGGAGTATTTAGTGTATTTTCAAGTCCTAATACACTATTACATGTATTACATACTACATACACTTAGCACAAAATTTGGTGATCAATAAATATATATATTTTTCTAAAAAATATACATACTTAATATCAATTTTAATCTTGAAGAAATCATCATTTCTTAACACAAAAATTAGGGAAATCTTGGTAAACATTTTTAGATACATTTTTAGGGAATAAGTTTCTCAAAACCTATATTTTTCTAAGTGTCAAAATTCTATAGAAATTTTGAAATGGTTTCCCCTAAAAATGGAGGTTTCCCATGTTTTCAAAACATGTGTTTATTTTCTTTTAAATCATCATCAAACATCAACAACAAATCACTAATCATCTTACACTTACCAAGTGCAAAACTATTCCCTTTACAATACAACATGAACTTGATCTTTCATAAACACGCGAAGTAACTTGGTAAAGTATTTAGTAGCCATAGTTAACCTCCAAAATATATTTATTTCTTGATAAACTTCATTCTTGGAAATTTTAGATGTTTACAACTTGTAAACACATTTCACAAAAATGTTTACTTATTGGATCTTCTTGTTTCAAAAGCATTTCTACACTTATTTTGTCACTAAAAATAGTGTAGGTTTAACAAAAATCATGATCTTTCAAAAATCATTTTTTTTAAACTTGGTTTTCTTGATAAATCATTCACAAGTCTTAGATTCACAAGATTACTAGTTCACTTGGTTTATTACTTTTCAAGAAAAATCATTTTACTTTCAAGTTCATGTTTAATCAAGGAGATGATTATTTCATGTTGTTACATAATCATCCCTTATCTTGCTAAATCATGTTTTTAATCATAATCTAGCAAGTTCCATGTAATGATCAACATCAATATTTCTAGTAATCATCAAGCAAACATCATACACTCACTAAACAACATCATTTCATCAAGATATCATCATATTTCACCTTATGTTTCAAGATTCATGTGTATGTCTTTTAGTGTTCTTATGATAATCAACATGTTATATCTTTTAACCACCAAAAATATGAAGTAAACAAGGGTGTTCAAGAATCTTACAACTAGCTTAAAGCTAGGGAAGAACAATGGTGAAAATGTGGTGGATAAAAGCACACAAGAGAGGTCCTTGATGATCCGTGAGTTCCATACTTCGTTAATCACCTTGTTACACCTTTGAGAGCACTTGGAATGGATGGAGCTTGATTGAAAATGGTGGTGGTGGTAAGGGGTTCACGGCCGTAGCTTTATGAAGAGGGAGGAAGAAGTGAAGTGGTGATTTGTGAAGAGGAAGATGTCTAGTGTTCTTATAACCAAGCTTTGAGTATTACAGAATGGGTTTTATGTCTCAAAAGTACAATACATAATCTCACCAAATCCCATGAAGATCAATGGAATATTTAAGTAGGATTAGATGAATCTTGAGTGTGGGGTCCCCCTTTGGGGCCGTAAATATGCATGGGGGGGGGGGGTAAATTGTAATTTGATGGTAAATAAGTTAATTAGTGGAAGGTTAAATGTTATGTCTAGAGTTTAATGTGTAGGATGCTTTATATAGGATGTTTAAGTGTTCGGGAACCATAACTAGCTTAGAAAAATAAAAACAATGCTTCTAGCAATATTTTGGTGTTCCGGATAATGTCCGGTTGTTCGGTTAGATACCGGTTCGTTAAAGTGCTAAATTGCACCGTTTAGTGTCCTTTAAGCATCCTTTTGTGCCCCTTTCAATTCCTGACACTTGAGAAAGTATTCAGGACCATTTAGTCATGTTTTTGCATGGTACAATCTTCTTATAATGCTGAATTTTGCTGAAATATATAAAATTCAGCATTTAAAGTGTATTTCGGGTGTTTTTCAGTGCGTATTTTAGCTTCCAGAAAGTCTATATGTTAACCCTTGTATGTACTGTTGGGTTTTAATGTATTCTTGTCATTGGACCTACACCTAGGCTCCAATTCTATTGTCTAACAGCTTTCTGCAGAATTGTTGACACAATGTGTAACACCCTAAAAACGGGTTCGATAATCAAACCCTGTTATACTAAAAAGACGGGTAAAATACCCTTGGTGGTAAAATTAACCCGGTGGATATTAGGATTTAAACAAATAATCCTAATGTTAATTAAAAGGAAAATAAATGCTTTGAGAAAACAAAGTCAAGAAGAGGCGCGAGTTAACGGCACTTAAAATAAAACGGGTTATAACTCCCGGAACCCACTAAGTTAACTAGGAATAATTAAGTTAGTTAGTATTGAGTAATTACGCAAAAACATTAAGAAAGCAAGAATTAAGGAACCATTTTATAAAAGGTTGAAACAAAAGGGACTAAGGTTGTAAGTTGTGAAACTTGTGCTTTAAAACAAAAAAAATTACACACACACACAAGGTGTGTGTGCGTGGAATGACCAGGAGAAGAGGAAAAAGGGTGTAAACCCTAGTTCACCAAAATCATCAAATTGAAGGTTGATTATAGCCCCAAATCGATTTATGAACACAAATTCGTGATCACCTAAGCTTAGAGATCGTAAGGTATGTCAAATTTTGTAATTTGGTGATGTCTAGAAATTTTGATGAACACTCATAATCAAAATTCGGGGATGAATGTTGAATGTATGAGTGATATATGTGTTGAATCATGTTTAGAAACAAAACCTAGTTGAAAACTTGAAGAATTGGTGTTAGAAACTAGGGATTTGATGATTACTCTTGTATGTGCTAATTGGGTTTTGACTAAGGTGCTGTTTGTTTTTTCTGCGGGAAAAGGTCTGCAGTCTGCGGACCACATCTGCAGGCATCTGCAGGAGAAGAGGTGGACCAAAGGTCTGCAGTCTGCAAAGAAAAGAGGGTTTGTTTTTTTTATTTTATAAAAACATCTTCTCACATCTGCAGGCACACACAAACACACTTTCACACACAAACCTCCCTCGATCTCTCTCCTCTCTGCCTTCATCACCACCACCAAGCACCACCGCAAACCCACCGATCACCGATCTCCGATGATGATGATGGTCTCCTGCCACTCCCCCCCTCTCTCTCTCTCTCTCTCTCTAGTCTCTACGGTATCTCTCTCTCATCGATTTGGGGGTTTTGTTCGATTTAGGGTTTCGTTTCAAGCACCACCACCGATCTCCGATCTGGTAGCACCACCACCACCGATCTCTCTCTCTCTCTACGGTATCTCTCTCACTCTCTCTCTCTACGGTATCTCTCTCACCGATATTGATTTAGGGGTTTTGGTTCGATTTGGGGTTTTTGGGCAGGGATGTGGTGGTGGAGGTTTGGGCAGGGATGTGGTGGCGGAGGTGGTGGTGGAGGTGGTGGCAGGGATGTGGTGGTGGAGGTGGTGGCAGGGGATGTGGTGGTGGAGGTGGTGGAAGAAGAGGTCTGCCAAGAAGAGGTTCCAAGAAGACATGGAATCATGTCTGTGTGGTGAAGAGGTCTCGCAGACCTTTTTTAATGAAAGGTCTGCGAGAAAACAAACAATCTGCGGACTCCAAACCTCTGCGCGTGTCTGCGCGGCGTAGACATAAGTGGCCAGAAGTACTTCTGGCCAAAAAACAAACAGAACCTAAATAATAAAGATGATGATATGTTTGTGCAAGAAATCGTCATAATCGATAGTTGATGCGAGATACTTAAACAATTTGCAAGTTTGAGTATTTAACAATACATAATTGAGATGGGTTCTTGGAATGTTGTAATGAAATTCGTAAATAATTCATGTATGTGATGTTTTTAGGGTTTTGATTGCTAAAACTAGTGTTATGATGTCATGAACATGCTTTAATTGAAAGCTGAAATCAAACAGCTTCTGATCAGAATTTACAGCCGATTTGTATTGGCTGTAACCTGAACAAAACTTGACAAAAACATGTGTTTCTTGAGTCTAAAATGTAATTCCAGGAAATATCTTTAAAACCCCACTGGAATCGCATTTTTTTGACGAAAATTGAGTGTTTTATGAATTTTTCCGTATCGAAGGTTCAAGCTGCGTTTTCTGGCAGAATTTACAGCCCATTACGAATGTCATAACTCAATTTAGGAATTTAGTTATGATCTCCAATTTTTACTGTAGATATTTTTAAGCGATTAAAAGAATCGTCAATTGGAATTTCATCAATCGAATAAATGAGGAATTTTTAATGAATTTTTCTACAAGCTGCAGTCAGAAGTGACGAATCTGATTGCAGCTTAGTAAATGAATTTTTACAAATTTTTGGTAAAGAGTTAGATAGTGAAATTTTAACACAAGGCCTAACCCTCCGAGAGGTACGCTACATTAAAAATCATAATTTTTGAAGACTTACAAACAGGTTAAACAAGTCACCAAAAACAGCCCATTTTTCAGTGATATGAAATGCCTGAATGAAATCGCGGTCTACTTGGTTGTGTGTAAAATTTGATTTCATTAAGAGTTCGGATGAAATATGCCTAAGTGAGTTCAATGAACCAAATGTGCATTTGAATATGTTGATAATTCAATCGACTTTTAAAAAGTCAAACCGACCAATGATTAGATCGAATGATAATTTTGATATGGTCGAATGATAAATTCGACATAAAACCCGTAGGATGGAATAGTCGTAAACAATTATGACTAATCTAACTGTCTTACGAATTGTGATCATGATAGTTTGACTCTAGACAAGCTAGATGAAGACTTGGGAAAGAAGCGGGTCAAACGGATCGAGTACGCGGAAAAAGAACATAACCGGATGCAAGGTAAGTGAAACTTACACCTTTTAGTAAAATAAATGTTCATCCTATAAGTTTCAAATACAATAACGATAATATTCAAGATATGGTTCCCGACGCGAAATAATACGGGTCGGAACTAATATTAAAGATAAAAACCATTTTTAATGGTAAAAGAGATAGAACGGTAAATTAGTCATGAAAAGCTAATTATAAAAATGGGTTTTTGAACGGTTACTATAAGTAAGCCTAGTGAATAAAAAGAGTAAAACGGGTCAAATGGTAATGTGGATACCATTTGACAAATATTGACTAATAAGCACTTGTCAAGTTTTATGCTTACAGGATAAAGCGGCTTATGAATTAGCGTTGCTAAGAATTAGAAAACTTTCGAGACTAGGTATTAAAACGGGTCAATGTATTGATCCGAGCCAGGTACATATAATTATGTTGTAGTTAAAAGTGCTAATTTGGTCAATAATTGGTGAGAGTCTTTCGTCGTAAAATAAAAGACTAGAATTGACCAAAAAGCCCTTAACGAGCGAACCGGGTAAACGACCGTTAGAGTTTGTTTAGAAACTTGTTTATTGATTTTGAAACCCTTAGACACATATAAAAAGTATAGGCAAAAACGTTGTGGGTTGAACGTCTAGAACTAGTCAATTGCGAAAAAGGACTAGCCGAAGGGTAAAATTTGGGATTTTGGGTTCCTTATGTTAAATCCACGACAAAAATAGTTGTGGTGGAAGATAAGTAGTTATTTAGCAAGAAAAGACGAGGTGCGAAAAGAAAATAGCGAGTTCGATGCTTAGATGCTTAAAAGTCCGCTAAACGGGTCAAAATAGACTAAGAAGTAAATTGTGGTTAAATGCTTAGATAGATACAAATGAATCGGTGAATGTAAATGCCTACGTAAACTCTAGGATGGGAGCGAAAACATTAAGGTTTGACAAGCCCGGGATGGGTAAAATGATAGGATTTAACTATTTTCTTTTTAGAGCATGTAGTGAAATAATAATGCCAAACGGGTCGAATAATCACCTAACGGATTTATGAGCCAACATTGGATAAATCAGATTTTTATGCAAACTAAGGTGATAAACGGGTCCATAATTTAATTACGGACGCGTAGGAAAAAGAATCGTGTAAAACGGATGTGTAGATTGAAAGTTATGCACGTTTTCATAAAAAGAATCGGAATCTGGGAAAATGCAGCAACGAGCTGCAAACATGCTGCCCATTTAAGGGCGTCGCGCCATGCAACGACATGGCCCAAGAGCCGTCGCGCGACGCGACGGGGTGCAGGTTTTTCGAAAATTGTTTGTTGGTTCCGTTTTGATTCGCGAACTTGTTTAGACATGTTATAAACGCTATATGACTAACTCATTTCATGTTTTATGAAATGTAGGTGCTGACCGAGTTACCGGACGACGATCAAGCTAAGCGATGAACCGAACACACAAAGAACAAAGCTTCAACGAATAGTTTCGTTGTCATATTTTAAATGGCGACTCAAGTTTACAAAATGTTGTAACGTTTTATTTAGTATAATGTTTTAATAAACTCATATTTTAAGTGTATGAAAAATTTTAAATACTGCTAACATAATAGAAATTTATTTGATAATAGTATAAAATGGAACAAGGGTCTTACAAGTTGGTAATCAGAGCTCATGGTTAAAGAATAAAGTGTGTTCAATTCGAGGCTTGATCGCAAATCCGGTAAGTACATGTATATTAATGGTTTAGCATGTTAAAGTGTTGTAAACATCACATAGGGTTATCGCATAATACACGCTACCCCAATTAAAATGATTGATACAGTTAACGATATAATGTGCATTGACATGTATAGTAAAAAGCCTTGTATTACAATACGGGCGTTTATTAATGTAGAAATTACTAACTTTTGTAAATGTTTAGTTGAAGGACGCTCGCATCTGAAGATGACGAGAGTTGAATGAATCGTGGATATGATGGTGGAACGGTCCGAGGTATGACAAGCTGAGTATACTCACCAAGGACCTAAATCGCGTAACGATCACGAACAAGGTGAATGGAAAGGAAAGCCCGTCGGGGCAAGCGTTATCAGGTGCATGTTTTAAATTTAATCGCACAAATAGCAATATGCAGCAAACATGTAGAGAATGATTGTTGCATATGTAAATTAGAAACTTGGAAAACCTGAATAGAATACCTACCCAGGATATTATTTCCAAGAAAACTAAATAGAGGCGTTACTTACATAGGGCGTGATGTGAACACTATAAAAAGATCATGCGTGTCATGTGTTAATCGCTTACTCTGGCCAAGTAAGTAGTGGCATATGATACCATGAACTTCTTATAGCGGACACATTTACATCCGATGTAGTAAGGACGGGGTTAAAGGGACAAATTAAAAAGGTACCCAAATGAGTCAAATAAGTAAAATGTTGATAGTAAACGTAAACGCAAGTCGGACGACGGAAGCGTATTACGTTAGAATAACGAGCCCGAGAGAAGGGACAAAGATTAAAGTAAATGAAAATACGAACCAACTAATGTGAATGCTAAGACGTAGGGGATAAAGTTTGACTGCCATAAGTGATGAAATTCACACAGACAAGTCAAAGGGGGTAGACTAAAGAATAAAGGACTCGACTGAATAAAAACGATGAATTTCGCTAAGACGACCAAATAAATTAAAGTGACGTCTAAAACCATATAAGAATGGTTACTTGATGATAACTTTGGTAAAGATACCCGATAGATGGGTAGGATTTTGAAAGTATGCGTAAACCAAGAGACGGGAACGCGAAATAGAAAGTCAAAGGACACAGATTAAGAGTCATGACTAAAAGACGATGAGAAATTGCAAACATAAATTTTGATAACTACATTCAACTATTTTAAAGTTGAACGGGTCGAATGAAGGATGAAGTTTGACGTTCATGAGTATGAAATCTCACACGAATAAGTCAAACGAGATAAATAAAGTGTAAAAGCTTGGTAGTGCAAGTAAGCGCAAACCTAATAATGGAACCGGGTAACGGTAAGTGTAGGACAAACCGACGTGTAAATGACCATAAAAGTCATAAGGTCGGAAAGATAATTCGAAAGAAAACAAATGTAGCTTTAGACTACGGTCAAGGTTAAATGAAATCCAAAAAAAAATTTAAAAGTAAATAATTCCAAACATAAAAAGAGACGTAAAACAGAGAAAACATAACTAAAAATTTAGTTTTTAGTCAAAAAGCAACGTTTTAACAAAACATAAGTGGTATGAGGTGAATTAGAAAATCTTAAACACACATAAGGCTAGAGATGGCAAAATAGTATACCCGGGTGACGGGGTATGAAGTGGCGGCGACTAATTAGTCTAGCCGGTAAAACTATTTGAAGTCAAGATAGTGTCATGACAAATACCAAGCGCCTGTTAATCTAAGACAAGCGCGGGATAAAACATGTTAACAAGACTAATGCAAATGAGTGGTCAAGTGACAACTCGGTCAATAATGATAAAGGAGATAAGCTGAAAGTAACGGCCCGCGAGGCCTTACACATGAAAGACGTACGCATCAATATAAACGATAACGATAGATTGAAAGGAACGAATGAATGTCTTGAAAACGAAACTAAGTTCGTTTAGTCTAAATTAAAAGAATTACGTAAATAAGGTTTCGGGGATGAAACCCCTTTAAGGGGGGTAGACTTCTAACACCCCGAAAACGGGTTCGGTAATCAAACCCTGTTATACTAAAAAGACGGGTAAAATACCCTTGGTGGTAAAATTAACCCGGTGGATATTAGGATTTAAACAAATAATCCTAATATTAATTAAAAGGAAAATAAATGCTTTGAGAAAACAAAGTCAAGAAGAGGCGCGAGTTAACGACACTTAAAATAAAACGGGTTATAACTCCCAGAACCCACTAAGTTAACTAGGAATAATTAACTTAGTTAGTATTGAGTAATTAAGCAAAAACATTAAGAAAGCAAGAATTAAGGAACCTTTTTATAAAAGGTTGAAACAAAAGGGACTAAGGTTGTAAGTTGTGAAACTTGTGTTTTAAAACAAAAAAAAAAAATTACACACACACACACAAGGTGTGTGTGCGTGGAACGACCAGGAGAAGAGGAAAAAGGGTGCAAACCCTAGTTCACCAAAATCATCAAATTGAAGATTGATTATAGCCCCAAATCGATCCATGAACACAAATTCGTGATCACCTAAGCTTAGAGATCGTAAGGTATGTCAAATTTTGTAATTTGGTGATGTCTAGAAATTTTGATGAACACTCATAATCAAAATTCGGGGATGAATGTTGAATGTATGAGTGATATATGTGTTGAATCATGTTTAGAAACAAACCCTAGTTGAAAACTTGAAGAATTGGTGTTAGAAACTAGGGATTTGATGATTACTCTTGTATGTGCTAATTGGGTTTTGACTAAATAATAAAAATAATGATATGTTTGTGCTAGAAATCGTCATAATCGATAGTTGATGCGAGATACTTAAACAATTTGCAAGTTTGAGTATTTAATCATACATAATTAAGATGGGTTCGTGGAATGTTGTAATGAAATTGGTAAATAATTCATGTATGTGATGTTTTTAGGGTTTTGATTGCTAAAACTAGTGTTATGATGTCATGAACATGCTTTAATTGAAAGCTGAAATCAAACAGCTTCTGATCAGAATTTACAGCCGACTTGTATTGGCTGTAACCTAAACAAAACATGACAAAAACATGTGTTTCTTGGGTCTAAAATGTAATTCAAGAAAATATCTTTAAAATCCCACTGGAATCGCATTTTTTCGACGAAAATTGAGTGTTTTATGAATTTTTCTGTATCGAAGGTTCAAGCTGCGTTTTCTGGCAGAATTTTCAGCCCATTACGAATGTCATAACTCAATTTAGGGATTTAGTTATGATCTCAAATTTTTACTGTGGATAGTTTTAAGCGATTAAAAGAATCTCCAATTGGAATTTCATCAATCGGATAAACGAGGAATTTTTAATTAATTTTTCCATAAGTTGCAGTCAGAAGTGACGAATCTGATTGCAACTTAGTAAATGAATTTTTACGAATTTTTGGTAAAAAGTTAGATCGTGAAATTTTAACACAAGGCCTAACCCTCCGAGAGGTACGTCACATAAAAAATCATAATTTTGAAGACTTGCAAACAGGTTAAACAAGTCACAAAAAACAGCCCATTTTTCAGTGATATGAAATGCCTGAATGAAATCGCGGTCTACTTGGTTGTGTGTAAAATTTGATTTCATTAAGAGTTCGGATGAAATATGCCTAAGTGAGTTCAATGAACCAAATGTGCATTTGAATATGTTGATAAGTCAATTGACTTTTAAAAAGTCAAACCGACCAATGATTAGATCGAATGCTAATTTTGATATGGTCGAATGACTAAACAATTATGACTAATCTAACCGTCTTACGAATTGTGTTGATGATAGTTTGACACTAGACAAGCTAGATGAAGACTTGGGAAAGAAGCGGGTCAAACGGATCGAGTACGCGGAAAAAGGACATAACCGGATGCAAGATAAGTGAAACTTACACCTTTTAGTAAAATAAATGTTCATCCTATAAGTTTCAAATACAATAAGGATAATATTCAAGATATGGTTCCCGACGCGAAATAATACGTGTCGGAACTAATATAAATGATAAAAACCATTTTTAATGGTAAAAGAAATAGAACGGTAAATTAGCCATGAAAAGCTAACTATAAAAATGGGTTTTTGAACGGTTGCTATAAGTAAGCCTAATGAATAAAAAGAGTAAAACGGGTCAAATGGTAATGTGGATACCATTTGACAAATATTCACTAATAAGCACTTGTCGATTTTATGTTTACATGATAAAGCGGCTTATGATTTAGCGTTGCTATGAATTAGCAAATTTTCGAGACAAGGTATTAAAACGGGTCAATGTATTGATCCGAGCCAGGTACGTATAATTATGTTGTAGTTAAAAGTGCTAATTTGGTCAATAATTGGTGAGAGTCTTTCGTTGTAAAATAAAAGACTAGAATTGACCAAAAAGCCCTTAACGGGCGAACCGGGTAAACGACCTTTAGAGTTTGTTTAGAAACTTGTTTATTGATTTTGAAACCCTTAGACACATATATAAAGTATAGGCAAAAACGTTGTGGGATGAACGTCTAGAAATAGTCAATTGCGAAAAATGACTAGCCGAAGGGTAAAATTTTAGATTTTGGGTTCCTTATGTTAAATCCACCACAAAAATAGTTGTGGTGGAAGATAAGTAGTTATTTAGCAAGAAAAGACGAGGTGCGAAAAGAAAATAGCGAGATCGATGCTTAGATGCTTAAAAGTCCGCTAAACGGGTCAAAATAGACTAAGAAGTAAATTGTGGTTAAAGGCTTAGATAGATACAAATGAATCGGTGAATGTAAACGCCTACGTAAACTCTACGATGGGAGCGAAAACGTTAAGGTTTGACAAGCCTGGGATGGGTAAAATGATAGGAATTAACTATTTTCTTTTTAGAGCATGTAGTGAAAAATAATGCCAAACGGGTCGAATAATCACCTAAAGGATTTATGAGCCAACATTGGATAAATCAGATTTTTATGCAAACCAAGGCGATAAACGGGTCCGTAATTTAATTACGGACGCGTAGGAAAAAGAATAGTGTAAAATGGATGTGTAGATTGAAAGTTATGCACGTTTTCATAAAAAGAATCGGAATCTGGGAAAATGCAGCAACGAGCTGCAAACCTGCTGCCCATTTAAGGGCGTCGCGCCACGCGACGACATGGCCCAAGGGCCGTTGTGCGACGCGACGTGGTGCAGGTTTTGCGAAAATTGTTTGTTGGTTCCGTTTTGATTCGCGAACTTGTTTAGACATGTTATAAACGCTATATGACTAACTCATTTCATGTTTTATGAAATGTAGGTGCTGACCGAGTTACCAGACGACGATCAAGCTAAGCGATGAACCGAACACACAAAGAACAAAGCTTCCGCGAATATTTTCGTTGTCATATTTTAAATGGCGACTCAAGTTTACAAAATGTTGTAACGTTTTATTTAGTATAATGTTTTAATAAACTCATATTTTAAGTGTATGATAAATTTTAAATACACTAATATATTAGAAATTTATTTGATAATAGTATAAAATGGAACAAGGGTCTTACACAATGTGCCTTACCGGTGATTTTACTAGTATTTCTGACGCAACGCTGTTCATTAATGCATAAAGTCATTCTTGTAGTTTAAAACGTGCGTGAATTCACTTGCATAGTATGTAATCAGACATTGTTGACATTTAAGCACATAATTGCAGTCATTAAATAATAATTAAAGTGTACGGAAATTACCAGTTTGGTGCCAGTTGTCACAGTCTCCCCCCGTTAAAAGAATTTCGTTCCGAAATTCAGGCTGAGCTGACTCTTGCAGGAGTCTTCTTGAATAGGTGGGGGTACTTTTCTTTAAACTGGTCTTCACGTTCCCACGTGTACTCGCGTCCGTGCTTAGAGTTCCAACATACTTTGACAAGTTTCACACTGCTCCTCCTGGTCTTGTTGACTTTCCAGTCGGTAACCTCAACGGGTCGTTCTGTAAATCGGAGGGTGTCATCAATATGCACTTCATCCGCAGGGATGATCACGTTTTCTTGTGTTGGACTCTTCTTGAGGTTGGATACATGGAACGTATCATGTACTCCATTAAGTTCTTCCGGTAATTCCAATTTGTATGCCACGGTACCAATTCTTTCCAAAATCTTGAATGGTCCGATGTATCGTGGGTTCAGCTTCCCACGTTTTCCGAATCTTACTACGCCCTTCCAAGGCGAGACCTTCAACAAAACTTTGTCTCCCACCTCGAATTCTAATGGTTTTCATCTTTGATCAGCGTAGCTCTTTTGTCGATCTCGAGCCGCCTTAATGCGCTCTCGGATCTGCATAATCTTGTCGGTTGTCTCTTGTACAAGTTCAGGACCAACCATTCGTTTGTCTCCAGCGTCTGCCCAACATAAAGGTGAGCAGCACTTGTGGCCATACAGAGCTTCGAACGGTGCGGCTTTTATGCTCGTATGATAACTGTTATTGTAGGAAAACTCAACTAAAGGTAGTTGAGTATCCCAGCTGCCGCCTAGGTCCATAACACATGCGCGAAGCATATCTTCCAGCGTTTGTATAGTCCGTTCGCTCTGGCCGTCTGTTTGCGGATGGAAGGCCGTGCTTAGATCTAGCTGAGATCCAAAGGCTTCCTGAAAGGATTGCCAGATCCTTGAGACAAAGCGTCCATCTCTGTCAGAAATAATTGAGATAGGCACTCCATGACGTGCCACAATTTTTTTAAGTATATCTCAGCAAACTTTCCAGTGATATCCTTATCTCGGATTGGTAGGAAATGCGCAGATTTCGTTAATCGATCAACTATCACCCATATCATATTGTGCCCTCTAGGGGTCCTGGGTAATTTTGTTATGAAGTCCATAGAGATTTGCTCCCACTTCCACATGGGTATCTCTGGTTATTGTAGTAGGCCAGACGGTTTCTGATATTCAGCCTTAACCTTAGCACAGGTTAGGCATTTTCCAACATAAACAGCAACGTCGCTCTTGAGTCTCGGCCACCAATAATATTCCTTTAAGTCCTGATACATTTTGTCCGATTCTGGATGGATCGAGTATCTCGACTTGTGTGCTTCATCAAGGATGACTTCTCGAATGTTGCCATAGAGCGGAACCCAAATACGCTTCTTAAAGTATAAGGTTCCCTCTTCATTTGGCAGCATATATTTCAACATACCCCGGAGGTATTCAGTTTTACGGTTTTCCATCTTAAGGGCTTCTTGTTGCGCGTCATGAATGCGTGCTGTGAGGTTCGTTCGAATAGTAATTTCCAATGCTCAAACCCTTAGGGTCTTAACCCTTTCTTTTCGACTTAGCGCATCTGCTACAACATTTGCCTTTCCAGGATGGTACTTAATCTCACAGTCATAGTCGTTCAGCAGCTCGACCCATCGTCGCTGGCGCATGTTTAATTCCTTCTGATCGAATATGTGTTGTAGACTTTTGTGATCTGTGAAGATTGTACATCGAGTACCATATAAATAATGTTGCCAGATCTTCAAGGCGAATACCACCGCGCCTAGCTCCAGGTCGTGAGTGGTGTAGTTCCTTTCATGTACCTTCAATTGTCTTGAAGCGTAAGTGATGACTTTTTGGCGTTGCATGAGCACGCAACCCAAGCCTTGTCGTGAAGCTAGCAGTATACCATGAAGTCTTCAGTGCCTTCGGGTAAGGATAGTATTGGTGCATCGCATAGCTTATTTTTAAGTAGTTGGAAGGCTTCTTCCTGCTTTTCACCCCAGTTGTACTTCTTGTCTTTCTGCTTGAGGGTGGTTAGCGGTTGAGCTATCTTGGAAAAATTCTCAATAAATCGGCGGTAATAGCCCGCTAAGCCCAAAAATTGTCGAACTTCAGTTGGGGCTTTGGGGGCTTCCCAATTCTTTATTTCTTCAATCTTGGATGGGTCTACATGAATGCCCTTCTCGTTCACAACGTGACCCAGAAACTGTACTTCGTGAATCCAAAATTCGCACTTCGAGAATTTTGCATATAGTTTCTCTTTCTTCAGTAGTTCCAAAATGGTTCTGAGATGTTTCTCATGTTCTTCTTTCGTTTGCGAGTAAATCTGGATATCATCGATAAATACGATCACGAATTTATCGAGATATGGTTTGCATACGCGGTTCATCAGATCCACAAAGACTGCTGGTGCGTTCGTTAGTCCGCATGGCATCACAAGGAACTCGTAATGCCCATAGCGTGTTCTGAATGCAGTCTTTGGTATGCTTTCTTCTTGAATCCTTAACTGATGGTATCCAGATCGAAGATCGATCTTGAAATAGTAACTTGATCCTTGCAATTGATCAAATAAGTCATCAATCCTCGGTAGTGGATATCGATTCTTGATTGTAAGCTTGTTCTGTTCTCTGTAATCGATACACATCCGTAGTGTTCCATCCTTCTTCTTCAAGAACAATACTGGAGCTCCCCAAGGCGAGAAGCTTGGCCTTATGAATCCTTTATCCAACAACTCCTGGAGGTGTGTAGATAATTCTTGCATTTCAGATGGTGCAAGCCGATAGGGTGTCTTGGCTACAGGAGCGGCTCCTGGAACCAAGTCTATATGAAATTCGACTTGTCGTTGCGGAGGTAGTCCTGGCAGATCTTCAGGAAAAACATTAGGGAATTCCTTCACTACAGGAATGTCTTCGAGTTTCGGCTCCTCAGCTTTCTTATCTACAACGTGCGCTAGGAAAGCAACACATCCTTTCCTTAAGCACTTCTGTGCCTTTATACAACTGATGATTCGTAGAGGCGCGTCTCGTTTTTCTCCATGTACGATGAGAGTTTCATCATTCGCCAGAGGGATGCAAATGATTTTCTCGTGACAAATAACTTCAGCTTTGTTCTTGGACAACCAGTCCATCCCGACCACTACATCGAAGCTACCTAATTGAATAGGTAAGAGGTCGATACTAAATCTTCGTTCACCAAGTTCTAATGTTCAACCTCTAACAACTTCGCCTGATTCAACAAGTTTACCATTGGCTAGCTCTATGGAATAAGGAATATCTAATCTACTAGATTCTATTCCAAGCATACGTTTAAATTCCACAGACATGAAGCTATAGTCGGCACCAGTGTCAAATAATATGGATGCAAAGTGATTGTTAACGAGAAACGTACCGGTGACCACGTTAGGGTCCTCACGTGCGTTCTTTGCTCCAATCACAAATGCCCGAGCCCGAGCATTGATCCCCCTTGGGCAATCTTTTATGAAATGATCCTTGCTTCCACAATCGAAGTATCCTTGGTTCTGCCCATTTCCGTTACCATTCCTGTTACCAGCACCATTTCCATTTCCACCATTTCTACTACCGGCACCGTTGCGGTTTCCATTCCCGTTCTTTCCTTTTCCCCAACAGTTCTCAGCATGTTGACCCAATTTTCCACACTTATCGCATTTTGGAATACGACAAACCCCTTCGTGATGACGCTTGCACTGGTTGCAGATGGGCAGAGTGCCCAGGTATCCTTTGGCAGGAGCGTCATTCATGGTTGCAAGAGTTTTCGCCTCCTGAGGTGGGTCGCGCTTCTTGTTGTTGGAACCCTTGTTGTTGTTGCGGGTTGCTTGGTTCAGACTCGAGTGCTTTCTCTTCTTGTCACCAGACGACTCAGCATGCGTCTCGGTCTTTTCAGTTGGGTTCAACGATAACTTCTTCACAGCCAGAGTTACAGCCTCAATGATTGTTTGAGGTTTGGCCGAAGTTACCATGCTGCGAAATTCTGAGGCTAATCCCCAAATGTAGCGTTCAACGCGCTTAAATTCGCGAGTCGCCATGTAGGGGATCACTCTCAGCAAATCGTGGAACCTTCGAGTATACCCAGTAATGTCAGCACCTTCCATGGTCAAGTGCCAGAACTCAGTCTCCAACCTTTGGAGTTCGGCACGGGAGCAATACTTTGCTCTCATACGTTCCTTTAGTTCATCCCACGTCATGCCGTATGCGGCATCATCACCCAAAGTCTGGACTTGCAAATTCAACCAAGTCAAAGCTTCATCAACAAACAACCTAGTAGCAAAAGTGACCTGCTGATCCGCGGTACACTTGCTCATACGGATAGTAACATCAGTCTTCTCCGTCCAGCGTACGAACGCCACTGCACCTCTAGTACCGTTGTAGTTCAGTGGTTTGCAGTCGAGAAACTGCTTGAAAGTGCAACCTTGAGCTGCGTTTCCTCCAGACGAATCTCCATTCCCATTACGTCTTGCATTGCTTGGTCCTCCACTTTGTTCGGTGCGGTTCGCCTCGTACTGAGCGATAGCTGCGGAGATCCTTTCTTCCAGTAGAGCATTTAGCTCTTCAGCAGTCCTTGGTAGTGGGGGAGGACGAGGTTGATCACAAGCGTTCATAGCTCTTCTGGGTGCCATGTTCTGACAGAACACAACAAAATAGGGTTAGACATTTGTTTGATATCGTCTTACGAGACAGTAGTAGTATATATATACACAGGCATATACCACATAAGTGACATCAAACTTATCCACCAAACGTATCAATTCATCCAGCAACAAGCATGCATAAATAGATAAGTACTGTGGTGTCATAAGATATTCACATTGGCGGTTCTTGTCTTTATACCCTAAATCATTACTCCAAAAGAGTATTTAAGTGGCTGGGGGAAGGGTGTTCATGTTTGACCTTTTCTTGCACCGAGGGAATCTATACGTGACAAGACTCGCTGTGGTTTCTGTGCACTGAATTCCACAATTATGTATGCATCCATAATTATGTAACTCCTTGCACAGTCCGCACAGTTCGTTTCATCCTCGTATTTCTTCCTTCTGATAGGTCATTGTTTTCAGGTAACGTCACGTATACCTGTGACATTCTACTTCTAGTACATGTATATATCAATTATCACACATAATTACAAGTAATTCTTAATCACAGACAAGTGCTACTCCAGTGCACCCTAAGTCTCGTAGTGTCTTTTCTTGACTCTTTTAAACAGTTTCAGGTAGTGGATGTCGCGGAAAGTTTTATGCAATGAAAACTCTTTGAAAAATTGTTTTCGTGAAAGGATCCTAGAGATTGTAGTCTAGACTCGAGAAGGAATCCTGGTTCACTACAATCGCAGCTCTGATACCAATCTGTCACACCCCTTTCTAAAGCGGAAGCATGAGGCGTGATCATGAAAGGTTTTCAAATGCCAAACATTACATAACTGAAATCATAGTTTAAGTGTTTACATCACGAGACAGCATATTGTCTGAAAAGTTTACAACTTTATTCAACGATAAACATAAACGACATCCAAGAGCATGAGAAAGACCGCGCGCACATCCACTTTAGTTACCTGAAATACATGTGAGTTTTTGGAAAAACGTCAACATAATGTTGGTGTGAATTCATGCAGTTCTTGTATTGAACGTTTGTATACGTTGTATGAAAACATACTATGTATCTTGTATAAATCAAGTATTTCTGTATGTATCATGTATAAATCAAGTATTTCTGTATGTATCTTGTTGTTAATGGGTTGCAAGGCCATTAACATGTGACACGACATAGGAAGCAACCAAACCATAGGCATTTTTCTAGTTGTCGATTCAAGACGGAGACACAAAAGCACTACTCGGTACTAGTTTTCCCCAAGAGTGTGGCTGCCCGAAAACCCATTAGATCTAACCTTTTGTTCTGCGGTCTAATTATGTACACGATTAATGGTGCTTATGGTACTCTATTTGTGACACGATTTCTCGTATCATTCCTTAAAACGCATCATACTTGGTACTAGTTATCACCAAGAGTGCTTCTTGTTTTTGTATCCATCAAACCATTTATAAACATTGTAATATTTGTAACATGTATTTCACCCCCCAAAGTTATAAAACTGAAAACAGTTAAAAGAAAAGGGGGAGCATGAACTCACAACTTTGCGTTCCTTGCGCCGTAAACTTCACCGGTTTTTGCTTATCTAGCGTCATGACCTAAACGTGTTTTATTAACGTTAGTCACTAGACTTGTATCGCACAAGTACAAGTCACTATCTTTTGTATATGTGTTATTGTGTTAAAAATAATTTATATTTTTAACTATGTGTCTTACTTATATTATTTTCTCAAAAATAAATATAAGTATCTTGTATTTTTCACTCGAGTTATGTATTTTTGTCCAAAACTTCATTTCATGTTCATAACTTGTCCAAGTTATTTATTCTATCAAGTAATATATTTTCATAAATATTTTTTCTTGTATTTGTCTAAGCATGTTGTATGTGTATTTTTGTATTTTCACTCCTTAGGAGTATTTAGTGTATTTTCAAGTCCTAATACACTATTACATGTATTACATACTACATACACTTAGCAGAAAATTTGGTGATCAATAAATATATATATTTTTCTCAAAAATATACATACTTAATATCAATTTTTATCTTGAAGAAATCATCATTTCTTAACACAAAAATTTGGGAAACCTTGGTAAATATTTTTAGATACATTTTTAGGGAATAATTTTCACAAAACTTATATTTTTCTAAGTGTCAAAATTCTACAGAAATTTTGACATGGTTTCCCCTAAAAATGGAGGTTTCCCATGTTTTCAAAACATGTGTTTATTTTCTTTTAAATAATCATCAAACATCAACAACAAATCACTAATCATCTTACACTTACCAAGTGCAAAACTATTCCCTTTACAATACAACATGAACTTGATCTTTCACAAACACGCGTAGTAACTTGGTAAAGTATTTAGTAGCCTTAGTTACCCTCCAAAATATATTTACTTCTTGATAAACTTCATTCTTGGAAATTTTAGATGTTTACAACTTGTAAACACATTTCACAAAAATGTTTACTTATTGGATCTTCTTGTTTCAATAGCATTTCTACACTTATTTTGTCACTAAAAATAGTGTAGGTTTAACAAAAATCATGATCTTTCAAAAATCATTTTTTTTAAACTTGGTTTTCTTGGAAAATCATTCACAAGTCTTAGATTCACAAGATTACTAGTTCACTTGGTTTATTACTTTTCAAGAAAAATCATTTTACTTTCAAGTTCATGTTTAATCAAGGAGATGATTATTTCATGTTGTTACATAATCATCCCTTATCTTGCTAAATCATGTTTTTAATCATAATCTAGCAAGTTCCATGTAATGATCAACATCAATATTTCTAGTAATCCTCAAGCAAACATCATACATTCACTAAACAACATCATTTCATCAAGAAATCATCATATTTCACCTTATGTTTCAAGATTCATGTGTATGTCTTTTAGTGTTCTTATGATAATCAACATGTTATATCTTTTAACCACCAAAAATATGAAGTAAACAAGGGTGTTCAAGAATCTTACAACTAGCTTAAAGCTAGGGAAGAACAATGGTGAAAATGTGGTGGATAAAAGCACACAAGAGAGGTCCTTGATGATCCGTGAGTTCCACACTTCGTTAATCACCTTGTTACACCATTGAGAGCACTTGGAATGGATGGAGCTTGATTGAAAATGGTGGTGGTGGTAAGGGGGTTCACGGCCGTAGCTTTATGGAGAGGGTGGAAGAAGTGAAGTGGTGATTTGTGAAGAGGAAGATGTCTAGTGTTCTTATAACCAAGCTTTGAGTATTACACAATGGGTTTTATGTCTCAAGAGTACAATACATAATCACACCAAATCCCATGAAGATCAATGGAAGATTTAAGTAGGATTAGATGAATCTTGAGTGTGGGGTCCCCCTTTGGGGCCGTAAATATGCATGGGGAGGGTAAATTGTAATTTGATGGTAAATAAGTTAATTAGTGGAAGGTTAAATGCTATGTCTAGAGTTTAATGTGTAGGATGCTTTATATAGGATGTTTAAGTGTTCGGGAACCATAACTAGCTTAGAAAAATAAAAACAATGCTTCTAGCAATATTTTGGTGTTCCGGGTAATGTCCGGTTGTTCGGTTAGATACCGGTTCGTTAAAGTGCTAAATTGCACCGTTTAGTGTCCTTTAAGCATCCTTTTGTGCCCCTTTCAATTCCTGACACTTAAGAAAGTATTCAGGACCATTTAGTCATGTTTTTGCATGGTACAATCTTGTTATAATGCTGAATTTTGCTGAAATATATAAAATTCAGCATTTAAAGTGTATTTCGGGTGTTTTTCAGTGCGTATTTTAGCTTCCGGAAAGTCTATATGTTAACCCTTGTATGTACTGTTGGGTTTTAATGTATTCTTGTCAATGGACCTACACCTAGGCTCCAATTCTATTGTCTAACTGCTTTCTGCAGAATTGTTGACACAATGTGTCTTACCGGTGAGTTTACTAGTATTTCTGACGCAACGCTGTTCATTAATGCATAAAGTAATTCTTGTAGTATAAAACGTGCATGAATTCACTTGTATAGTATGTAATCAGACATTGTTGACATTTAAGCACATAATTGCAGTCATTAAATAATAATTAAAGTGTACGGAAATTACCGGTTTGGTGCCAGTTGTCACATAGGGTAACAAATTCATGAACGGGGGTTAAAATACTTACAACGAGGCAGAGCTTCGCGTTTTAGGGGTATAATACCGGGTTGCTTTTAGCTATAATAGAAGCTGTGAGAGAGAAAGAAAATGAACGAGAATGAAAGGCAGAGGTCTGCCCCTATTATTGCTGAAACGGAGGTCTGTCGCGTCCCGCGACGGCCTCGTCTCCTTTCCTACACGGCCCACGGGGGGAACTTTAGCTACGGCTGGGGTTGCCTTCTCACAACCTAGATCTGCCACACACGTGGACACGTGACGCAAGGAGAAACCAGCTATCGAGGGGCTGTCGCGCCCCGCGAGCCATACGACCAGTCTGGTCGCGGCCCGCGAGCGAGTGAGATTCCTTATTTTATTTGATTTTTTATAAAAACTAAGGTTATAGGGGTCTAGTTACGTGTATACGAGTATATTTAGGGTGTTTTGAGGGTTGTTATATCCTCCCCACCTTGTTTTAAATCTCTTCCTCGAGATTTGGGCTACGATATCTCCTTGAAGTTATGTCACGTCTTTTAGTTAGTAAAAACAATATCAAGGTATCTAAGGCAAATTCAAGACATGAATATAAGGATATCATACAACAATTGGAACTCAATGGTTCAATGTAATTACTTTAAGGAATCGATGTTAAATGAACGAGATGAAATGATAGTGTCATCAAGGTGACTAAGTTTTACAAAATCAAAAGAAGGATTCAATAGACATATAAACCGAATGTAAATGACTTTTAGAAACAATGGAATTTACTATCAAAAGGAAACTTACTTTGAGGAGGACTTAGAATCAATAAGCTAAAAATAAAGTAGAAGCACGAAAATGATTTGTCAATGATCAGGTTATGATATGAGAAAATCAGTGTAGTGACATTTATTTGAATTGCAAGGATACACCGAAAATACAATAGAGTTTAGTGTATCATTGTCCTAATACATAATTTTATCTAGACTACTTCAAATGACGAGTCAAACGAAAGACGTATGTGGTTTTGCATGAATTTTTATGATTAGGGTTATGATTAGCTCAGGTAACAAATTTATACCGACGATGCAAGGTGTCGTAATGTTTGTAATAGTTCAATAATCATGTGACCGAACAAATTCAACTGTTCTTGAAATTAACTGAAAGTTTTAATGAAGTGAATCTGGATATTCATAAATAAATATATGATTTTAAATTTTGATAATGGAAGAACAAATGAATGTCATAGAATTTATCAAAGATGAAAGAAATGTTGGAGGTATATTGTAACACCTCGTAAAATCGTATCCAATGATGTGTTGACAAGTGTATTAAACCCTAACGAAGTCAAACGTTTACTATGGGGTGACTAATTTTTTCAAACTCTAAAACTTTGAATGTGGAGGGACTAAAAGTGTCAACATGCTTAAACTAAGCCTCTGAATGACCTTACATGGTATTCGTATTCTCTTACAGAGCCACTTGTTGGATAAACGAAACCGTTTGCAATAAAATCATAAGTTTGTGTAACGAAGGGTTAAAAGCGTCAACATGTTAATTCTTACCTCTGAGTGACCTTTTAACGAACCCGGAGCATTGTGATCTTCAATCATACTCTCGGGAATGCTTAATATTGGCTGTTTAGGGCTTTGATGCCGTTAAACGATAATACACACAAGTTTGTGCGTTAAAAGGACTAAAAGCGTCAACGTGTGAATCTACACCTCGAAGTGACCTTTCATATGAACCGGGAACTCTGTGACATTCGGTCGTACTTCCGGGTGTACCTAATATGGGCCACTAAGGCCTTCGTGCCTTATAATAACGTTATATAAAAGACTAGTCAATATTGTGCCAAAAATGTCAAATGTTGAAAGTTAAAAGTGATTAAAAGGAACAAGGACTGAAGTTACCAAAGCATGAAACTTGTTTGGCTAGGCGGACCTTAGTCGCGGGCCACGACCCGGACTGGGCCTACCCTTCGTGGGCCGCCAGGCTGCAAAACAGCAGCACATGTTGATTTTTTTTATTTTGTTGTTTTGTTATTTCTTTTGCTTGAAGCCCAAACAAGTCTAGATTATTCCAATCAATACCATGGACTTGTTAATGGTTTTAAACACCTGGTTTAACACTTGTAATCATCCTAATAAGTTCCTAAAATACTTGACATCATCCTATCAAATCTCAAAAACTATAAATAGGCGTTAGAATTCATTTGAACAACTTGCATCATTTCCATTCATTCTTCTTATAACTCTTCTTTGGAGGATCCTGAGCAATTGGACCACTTGTAAGTGTTCCTTTCGTGAGTAGTTCATTTAATTGGATTTTAAAGCCGAAAAGTCAAGCGTTTAAGATAAATGCTTTGACTTTCAATTAGACCTTGAATGGTTAAGCCATTGTTCGCAACGAACATGGCTACGTGATCGTAATTAGGTAGGTGTTAATCCCTCAAAAGGGCACCTCCTAAGAATCATGTTTGCTTGGTCAATTGACGGGTCAACATAATATTGTTTTAAAAAGTCAACGGGTCAGTTTTTGAAATAATTGCGATATGAGTTTAGAATTGTTCTAAAATATGTTTTATCATTTAAACAACTTAGTAATAATTATTAGAACATGTGTAAACATGTTCGGCTCGTCAACTCCAGTTTTAGGGTAGGTTCGCAATCGAAAGTCGCGAAGTTTGACTTCTGCATTGACTTTCGATTATGAACCGAATTAGACTAGTATGCTTCTGATTTTAAGGTCCCGTTATGATCGTATTATGACGTAGCATAACCCTATAAGGTTACATTATATAATCATGCTAGGAATCTGAGTTTTATGCAAGTTACCGTAATTATGTCATACTTTGACTGTTATGCCCTTTTTAGCAAAAATAAGGTTTTAGACACCAATAAGCTTGCAAATGATTTTGGGTACTGATATGTTAACATGTTTAACATATTTTGATGTTACAAATCTGATCATAAACTGAGTTTGCATATAATTTCGTAAATTGTGCTTTAAATTGACCAAAATGCCCTTTAGGCGCATAGATCGGTTTTATGCATAATTTTTCATACCAAACTCATTGCCTAATGTAATGAAATAATATCATAATTAGGATATTTTGGGATATCTATTCAGTTTACAAGTTGAGTTTATGCATACGTTCTTGAATTATGTCCTTAAATGACGATAATGACCTTTTTGCGCCTAAAATGACTTTTAAGCATAAGTTTTATACAAAACCTTTTGACCACTGATATTTATATTAGTTAACATATTTGGATCATATAAACCAGATCATAACATCAGTTTTCGTAAAATATCGCACATATCGTCATTTAACGACTTTAACGCCGTTTTGGCGCGTAGTATGGTTTTAAACCATAACTACCAAACCAAGACTTGTTATCTACTGATTTTATAACTCATTTAAAATTTTTTTAAAGCAGGTACATGTTATAAACTCAGATTTCCAAATTAGCCTTCAAGACTATGTGTGAAATTACCAAAATGCCCCTACGGAGAATAGTTTGGTTTTAAACTATAAAACACACATGTGTTTGATACCTTACTGATGTTATATCATAAATAAAGTGTTTCACAGAATATTTATGGTCGTAACATCATATTGTACGCAAGTTCCTTTTATATGTCATAAAATGACCAAAACGCCCTTATGTAGCATAGTTTGATTTTAAAACCTTAACGGGCATACAAGTTGATATCCTACTGATATTATAACTTGTTTGAAGTATATTGGCATATGGAACTTTTTCATGACTCATCCAGTTACTTGTTATCGTTAATACGCGTACGGTTAGACTTACGTAACTAGTTTACGTACGTTTACTGAAACGGGTTTAACCTTATCATTTTTATCTCAAAATCCTGAATGTATTTAGTTTACCCATATTATACAAGTCTTCATACTTGTTGGGTCTATATTTCATTCTATTCCGATCATCACTTAATCTAGCTTATCGTACCGTTATTAATACTTTAAGCTAGCCGGTCTAAGTCTATGACTTAAATAAGACCCGTTGGCATTCTAATTGGTTATTTCTACCATTAATCCAGACTAGAGCCTTCCGGTAAATTGTACCTATGCTTACTTAATTGAATACGGCTGAGTTGTTATAAATCTTGCAATTTAAGACAGGAGCTAGCTCAGGTAAATACTCTTAACATATTTTCCCTTATACGGGTTTGGAATATGGTAAAATATTTACCACATGGTCGGGTATGGGATTCGAAGACCAATGTGTCAGGAAATTCAAATAACCCGTTTTAACTCGTATTGCTTTACTGAAATATTGGGGGTTAATGCGACCGTGTCCTGGATATCCTTGACTCATTTAATTGTAAATGGCGACGACCTAAGCACGGGGTGTAGGCATACACCTGACAGATGCGATATGGTTTATTATTCCCCAAAAATGGGAATAAGGTATAAATTTTGATACCCAAATATGGGTTTCCCGAAAAGAGACAAGTGGTGTGTCGTTTAATCATGAACCAGAATAGTTTTTGGGCCCCGTATGTAGAGCAAGTATGTAAAACTGATAACATGAGATATAGTTTATCCCAGGTATAAAAGATTTTTTGTGCCTTGTGCACCTAAATCAATTCTTGAAAATGATTTCAAAATGTGTCGGTTGAATGTATTTACCAGTGAAAACAGACGTGTTTCAAAAGACTAAGCGACAGGTACAAATACGTAAATAGGCTGGAAGCTGCTTGGTGTGCGTTAGGTGTATTATGATTTTATTGATATTTTAAGCCCATTTTATGCATTAATCAAGTTTTAAATTTATAAAACATGATATTCTACTAACACTAAACACACACATGGGCAAGTGCACCCATCGTGAGCGTAGTATAGTGTTGGTAAGATACCGAGGCCGTCCAAGGACACAAGAGCTTTTAGTACCGGTTTATCCTCAACGTCTAATCAAACTAAAATTTTTGAGAAAAGGTTTTAAACATGAAAAATAAAAACTAAAAATGCTGAAATAAAAATAAAACAAAAACAGATAGACAAGATGAATCACTTGGATCCGACTCGCCTTTAATGTATCTTTTGATGATTTCCTCACTTTTGCACTTTTTAAGAGATTATCTTTGTTATAGTAGTAGGACCCTATTTTTAAGGTGACGTTACCCTCACCCAGTGGTTTGAGTCAGCAAGGACACAATCCCAAAGGGTAGGAATATTGAAAGATAATTAATTAAGTTATTAATGCGAAAAGTGGTAGTCCCCTCTTTTGAAGGTGACGTTACCCTCGGCTAAGTGGTTTGAGTCAGTAGGGATACAATCCCAAGTAGCCAGTTTAATGTATTAATAGTAGTTTACATATGAGGGGATCAAGCCATTCGTATCCCCGCCATCCAATACCTATGGGTATTTAAGGAGGTCCTAGTAAGCTTGACCTAGGTCCTTGCAGGATCTATACTCTATATAGACTGTAGAGATATGAATGGTGAAAATCTTTTACTTTATACAGACAGTAAAGTAATGCCAAGATGTCACAATCCCCGCCCCCTATCTGTCCTGGGAACGGACGGCCGCGAAACTCAGTTTTGGTGGTATCGGTGTTTATCAATTTGGCAGTGGAAATTACATCAGGATCGTAGTTAGGAAATATTTTATCAGAGTAAAACACCACATTTTATATAAATAAGCATATTGGGGTAAAACCCAAGTTTTCATTACAAACTGATTTATAGGGGTAAACCCCATTTTATTGAAATAAAACATCTTCTTTTATTTAGGTAACTTTTATAGCCACTTTTCCAAGCCTTCAGTGCTGTCCAGCTGGCTTCTAGTTGGCTTTCACATTTTGTTACCTGAAACGCGTTTAAAAATATTTTGTCAGTGGGAAATACTGGTGAGTGAATCCCAGTTTAATCAAGAAGAGTTTTATCAATTTTCACAGTATTGAGAGCGATTACAATGTTTATATCTACACAATTACTCATTCAGTACTGTCAATCCTGACTGGTGGGTCATATTACACATTGGCTAACTCTTTGTCCAAGGGTAACGTGTCTCACATTTTGTATACAAAACCCCAACATACCGGCAGTAATTGAAGACTACAAAGACTCAATCACTGCTTAATCACATTGTATAATATTTAAGGTTCGTAAAAACAGTTTACAAAAAGGAGATTACTCACATTGCTGTCTTAGGTTTTCTGTAAGGGTTTCCTGGTGATTATCTATAATTTACACAAATGCACTGCGTTAGTATAATAACCCTTAATATTTACATTAGTAATACCCTCCCCGAGTCGGCATTCCAACGACTACGTCGGGCAGAACCTCGACAGTCGTTACGGAACCCTGGATCAATCGGGCAGCGTATCTAATACGTAACCGGGGTTATGATACTTACAACAGGGCAGAACTTTGTTAATTAGGGGGTATTATTCCCGAAGATTATGCCTACTATGCAGAAAATTTGAGAAAGATATTTTGAACGATCGGAAACTGAAGGCTGAGAGCCTCCATTTATAGGCGACTCTTCGCCTTCCCTCGCGGCCCGCGTAGAAAGAAGGTTGGGCCTTCGCGGCCCACGACATAGGTCGCCTCGGGTTTAGCTTCGTCCGGTCACGAGTTTAGGTTGTCAGTGTGTCACCAGTCACTCGCTCGCGGCCCGCGTAGGTCAACGGGGTGGCTTACGCGCCCCGCGATAGACCATTAAAATTCGTTTTTAATTAATTTTTATAAAAATAAAGGTATTCGGGGCCCGTTTTCGTATATGGGTGTATTTTAGGACATATTGGGACATTTTAAAATATATTAGGGTGTCGGAATATTTTGGAGGGTTGTTATATCCTCCCCACCTTGTTTTAGAGCTCGTCCTCGAGATCTACTGGAATAGATGAGGGTATTTCCTTTGCATTTCTGATTCGAGCTCCCATGTGTACTCTGGTCCTCTTTTGGAGTCCCATTTCACTTTGACCAGAACTAATCTCTTGTGCTTAAGGTTCTTAACTTTACTGTCTTCAAATTGTAGAGGCCTTTCTATGAACTTAAGTTCATTTACCTCTATATCTTTTAGAGGTACTACAAGTGATTCATCAGCTAAGCATTTCTTGAGATTAGATACATGAAATACATCATGTATTCCTGCCATTTCCTCTGGCAGTTGTAACTGATAGACTACAGATCTTATTCTTCTAATAATCTCAAAAGGTCCAACATACCTGGGGCTTAGCTTTCCCCTTTTTATGAATCTGACTACTCCTTTCCAAGGGGAGACTTTTAATAACACCTTGTCACCTACCTGAAACTCCAATGGTTTTCGTCTGTTATCAGCATAACTCTTTTCACGATCACGTGCTGCTTTCAGTCGTTCCTTGACTTGAATGATTTTTTCGGTTGTCTCTTGCACTATTTCAGGTCCAGATAGTTGTTTTTCCCCAATTTCTGCCCAACAGACTGGGGTTCGGCATTTTCATCCCTAAAGTGCTTCGAATGGTGCAGCATTGATACTTGTGTGATAACTGTTATAATAATAAAATTCTATCAATGGTAAGTGATCGTCCCAATTACCTCTTAAATCAATTACACAAGCTCTAAGCATATCCTCCATTGTCTGAATTGTCCTTTCGCTTTGCCTGTCCGTTTGAGGATGATAGGATGTGCTTAGATTCAACTTGGTTCCCATTGCTTTTTGGAAACTTGCCAAAAAATGAGAGGTAAAACGGCTATCCCTATCAGAAACAATTGATAAAGGAATTCCATGCAATGAAACTATTACATACAGCTTAGCTAATTGTATCAAACTGAAATTTTCCTTCATTGGTAGGAAATGAGCTGACTTAGTTAGCCTGTCTACAATTACCCAGATTGTATCATTACCCTTCCTTGTTTTGGGTAACTTCGTAACAAAATCCATTGTTATTAATTCCCATTTCCAAACTGGCATTTCTAACTGTTGGAATAAACCTGACTGTTTCTGATGTTCAGCTTTAATTTGTGAGCAGGTTAAACACTTAGATACATAAGCTGCTATAACCTTTTTCATTCCTATCCACCAGAAATTCTTTCTTAAATCCTGATACATTTTATCACTTCCAGGATGCATCGTATACTTAGACTTATGGGCTTCTTCTAGTATACGGTGACGTAGGTTTCCTAATTTAGGTATCCATATTCTTTTCTTGTGGAATCTCCAAATTCCATATGTTCCTTGTTCTAATTCCTTAATCATTCCTTTTAACTTTTCAGTATCATTCTTGATTACTGATTCTTGAGCTTTTCTAATCTGCTCATTTAAATCTATATGTAGATTTAATTTAAGAGAACGTACCATTTTTGTCTTCTCATGATACTTTCGGCTTAAAGCATCAGCCACTACATTTGCTTTTCCTGCATGATATTGGATATTACAATCGTAGTCACTAAGTATCTCCATCCAGCGTCTTTCCCTCATATTCAACTCGTTTTGCCTGAAAACATACCTTAAACTTTTATGATCAGTGAAAATAGTAAACTTACTAACATAAAGGTAATGTCTCCAAATTTTCAGGGCAAAAATTATTGCTCCTAATTCTAAATCATGGGTTGAAAAATTTTCTTCATGATTCATAAGTTGTCTAGACGTATAGGCTATAACCTTTTGACGTTGCATCAACACACATGCATAACCTAACTTAGAAGCGTCACAATAGACTACAAAGTCTTCAGTTCCTTCAGGTAATGCTAGTATGGGTGCATGGGTTAATCTTTTCTTAAGAATTCTAAATGCTTCTTCTTGTTTTGGTCCCCATTCAAATTTAATGGATTGACAGGTTAACTTAGTTAAGGGAATGACTATTCTAGAAAAAGCTCGAATAAATCTTCTATAATAACCGGCCAATCCTAAGAAACTTCTAACCTCGGTTGGTGACTCAGGGGTTTTCCATTTGGTAATCGCCTCGATCTTGGTGGGATCCACATGAATTCCTTCATGATTGACTAGATGTCCAAGAAACTGTACCTGTTCTAACCAAAACACGCACTTGGAAAACTTAGCATAAAGCTTTTCTTTTCTCAATAAACTTAGAAGTGTGTGCAATTGCTTTGCATGTTCCTCTTTACTCTTAGAGTAAATGAGAATATCATCTATAAACACAATTATGAATTTATCCAAATATAGCTTACATATTTGGTTCATCATGTCCATAAATGCAGCTGGGGCATTCGTTAAACCAAATGGCATGACAATAAACTCATAACGGCCATACTTTGTCCTAAATGCGGTCTTAGGAATGTCCTCTTCCTGTACCCTTAATTGATGATATCCTGACCGTAGATCGATTTTTGAGAAAAATCGAGCTCCTTGCAATTGATCGAACAGATCATCGATTCTTGGTAATGGGTACCGATTCTTAATCGTGACCTTGTTCAGTTCATGGTAATCAATGCACATACGCATCGATCCGTCTTTCTTTTTAACGAATAAAATTGGTGCTCCCCATGGTGATGAACTCGGCTGTGTGAATCCTTTTTCCAACAATTCGTCAAATTGTTTCTTCAGTTCCTGCATTTTTGCGGGTGCCAAACGGTAAGGTGCTTTGCCAATTGGTCTTGTCCCTGGTAATAGGTGGATTCTAAATTCAACTTCTCTGTCTGGCGGTAGTCATGGTAATTCTTCTGGAAATACATCTTGAAACTGAGATACGACTGGAATATCTTTTAATTATTTTCCTTTAATGTTAGTGATTATAGAAATCAAATAGACTAATGACCCTTTTTCTTATATAACTTGTTGTTTTCATCACAGAGATGAATTTTGTGGATTTAGATGGTTTATCTCCTTTAATTGTTATCTTTTCACCCCTTGGTGAATTTACTTGGATTGACTTTTGATCACATAAAATACTGGCTTATTGGCTATTAACCAACCCATTCCTAATACAACATCAAATCTTGCCAGATTCATTGGGTAAAGGTTTGCAATAAACTTTTGGTTTAAAAACTCTATTCTTGCTTTATGCAAGATTTCAGAAATTCTAACGGTTTCCCCATTTGCTATCTCTACTAGACATTCTTGTGGGAGTTTGGTTAATGGTTGATTAAATTTTTTGCAAAATGAAGTATTAAATTTGGTTCGCACCAGAGTCAAATAAAACTTTAGCAAAAACATCATTAACTAAAAACGTACCGGCTATCACGTCCGGAATCATCTTGGCTTCATCTGCAGTCAAAACAAATGCTCTAGCATTTTTAGTGTTCTTATTGTTTGTAGCTGGAGCTAGTTTCGAAAAGTTTGGCTTGATGTGGCCTTGTTCTCCACAGTTGTAGCATATCCTGTTGTTAAGTTTCTTCCTGCAGTCTTCTTCCTTGTGTCCAGATATTTCGCAGAAGTTGCCGTATATGGAGCATCTCCCAGAATGCTTCCTTTTGCAATACTTGCAATAAGGTGCAGAGGTAGAACCTATATTTTTCCCACGGTTGGAATTTCCAGAGTGAAATTCTTAGGTAAGTCTTTGAGCTAGGTTCTTCCTTTGATCCTCTTCTCGTGTACGTACTAACTCATCAGTCAAGGTGTTTGCTAGTTCTACAGCTTCTTCTATAGTTTGAGGTCTAGCCGCCTTGACTACATGCCTTATCTCACTGATTAATCCCCAGATGTAACGGAAGATTAATACTGGTTCAGGTGATGCAAGGGTTGGTACTATTCTAGAATATTCAAAGGATAATGTAGTATCTACTCCAGTCATCCTAAGATTTAGGAATTTATTTGCTATCTGTTCTTTTTCATTGGGAGGGCAGAATTTCCTTTCTACCATGCTTTTAAATTCTTCCTATTCCATATTGTAAACCCTGTCACTTCCTTTAGATTGGAGGATAGTGTTCCACCACTCTAAGGCTGAGTTCTTAAACAGATTGGAAGCAAACATTATCTTATCTTCTTCCGCACATTTGCTTATTTTCAAAATTGCCTCAGTCTTTTCTATCCAGCGTAGAGCTGCAACGGCCCCTTCATTGCCGGAGAAATCAATTGGTTTTCAAGACCAAAATTCCTTATAAGAACAACCATAAGATATGGTTCTTCTTCTTTTGGGAATGGGCACTTGAAGCACAAGTCCATTGTTTACGCTGTGTTCAGGTTCGGTTGGTCGTTTACTACTATGGTGACTCTTGTTTTCCGCTTCCTTAACCGTTTTAATAATAAATTGTATTGCATCTATTATCCCTTGTGCCACTATATGTTGGATGGCACTATTTTCCACTTGGTTTCCATTGTTATTGTTGTTCGGGTTATCGTTATTCGGGTTATTGTCATTCTGGATGTTATCATTATTCTGATTTTCCTTGTTCACTTCGTTGTCCATCTGAATTTTAAACATTTACCACGTATTAATATCACATGATAATATTTAATACAACCAATCACATAACACGCATATTGATCAAAAACGTCGATCATTGCGACTTACTCTTTCTTATATATAGTATGCATCTAATACAAACCAGAACTGGAAATTAAAATTACAGTACAACTGAAATAAAAATTACACTACTAGTAGTAGGCATCCGTAGTCTTTTTTTTTTCCAACCATACACACATATTATATATTATTATATTATTATTAATATTATTATTACTACCTCCACCATCACCTTCACTGATATGGGTTCATCCAGAACTCCATATTGCGCTCGTCGTACTTCCAGACGAGTCGCTCTCCGACCTGTCTCATCCTCTCGCTACTCTCTAAAATCTCTTCTCCGAAAGTTCGGAGCTCTTGCACATTTTCTGCACTCATTGAGGGTGCAGGTGCTGGGACTGGGTTTGGAATCTGGGGCATGGGTTCCTGGTATGGGTAAAGATTCTCTAAAATTTCCCTAATGTATTGATCACTATTGTAGTAGGGATCTAGAGGGTCCAAACCTGGGTAAGCTCCTAGATTCGGCATGGGCATGTCTTCGGGTATTGGGTAACGTTGCACATAGTCCCTATTGTCGTCTAACCACGGGTCGTAGTCTGGGTCTAAGGGATTAGGTGCTGGTACCCTAGGTATCTCCTCTGGGTTGAAATCATGCATTTCGACTTGATTTTCTGGGTTGTTTTCTATTTCCATTGGCTGGTTGGGAAATAGTGGTAGTGGTTGGGGTGCTATCAGTTGCTCCAGGTTAGGGTCGGCTGCTGTGGTTGCTAGGATATGAAAGTTTGCTAAACCCCTATTAAGCTTATCCTGGGCGTGGGCATCTGTCTCTCTTTTAGTGGCTGCTAGGGCTCTCTGCTGTTGCAACTTTTTCATTCGTTCCTACGTTCATACGCTCCCCTACTGAACCATCCTCTCTTTTTAGGAGGGAATGGGTCTTCAGACTGAGCCTTAAACACGAATATCCCTTCTTCATTGTCAGCAGAATACCCTGAGAGGTGCCTTTGCTTCTAGGCGAACCAGAGAACTGACGGTACGCGTCGGATGGTCCTTGGTCGCTCATACTATAAACTAACAAATAGTCAAATAACACATAACAATAAAATACAATTATGCATGTATTCCCGTAATTTATTTCCTAACAGATTGAATTTTGGTGTCAGTAGAACACTTCTGTGGCTGAATCAGTGGCTTAGCTCTGATACCACCTTCTGTCGCAACCCCCGCCCCCTATCTGTCCCGGGAACGGACGGCCGCGAGACTCAGTTTCGGTGGTATCGGTGTTTATCAATTTGGCAGCGGAAATTACATCAGGATCGTAGTTAGGAAATATTTTATTAGAGTAAAACAACACATTTTATATAATTAAGCATATTGGGGTAAAACCCAAGTTTCATTACAAACTGATTTATAGGGGTAAACCCCATTTTATTGAAATAAAACATCTTCTTTTATTTAGGTAACTTTTATAGCCACTTTTCCAAGCCTTCACTGCTGTCCAGCTGGCTTCTAGTTGGCTTTCACATTTTGTTACCTGAAACGCGTTTAAAAATATTTTGTTAGTGGGAAATACTGGTGAGTGAATCCCGGTTTAATCAAGAAGAGTTTTATCAATTTTCACAGTATTGAGAGCGATTACAATGTTTATATCTACACAATTACTCATTCAGTACTGTCAATCCTGACTGGTGGGTCATTTTACACATTGGCTAACTCTTTGTCCAATGGTAACGTGTCTCACATTTTGTATACAAAAACCCCAACATACCGGTAGTAATTGAAGACTACAAAGACTCAATCACTGCTTAATCACATTGTAAAATATTTAAGGTTTTGTAAAAACAGTTTACAAAAAGGAGATTACTCACATTGCTGTCTTAGTTTTCTGCAAGGGTTTCCTGGTGATTATCTATAATTTACACAAATGCACACGCGTTAGTATAATAACCCTTAATATTTACATTATTAATACCCTCCCCGACACGGCATTCCAACGACTACGTCGGGCAGAACCTAGACAGCCGTTACGGAACATTGGATCAATTGGGCAGCGTATCTAATACATAACCGGGGTTTTGATACTTACAACGGGGCAGAACTTTGTTAATTAGGGGGGCATTATACCCGGAGATTATGCCTACTATGCAGAAAATTTGAGAGAGAAAGAGATTTTGAACGATCGGAAACTGAAGGCTGAGAGCCTCCATTTATAGGTGACTATTCGCTTTCTCTCGCGGCCCGCGTAAAAAAGTAGGTTGGGCCTTCGCGGCCCGCGACATAGGTCGCCTAGGGTTTAGCTTCGTCCAGTCACGAGTATAGGTTGTCCGTGTGTCCCGCCACGTGGCGGCCTGGGGTCGTGCCACCAGTCACTCGCTCGCGGCCCGCGTAGGTCAAGGGGGTGGCTTACGCCCCCCGCGAGAGACCATTAAAATTCATTTTTAATTAATTTTTATAGAAATAAGGGTATTCGGGGTCCGTTATCGTATATTGGGTGTATTTTAGGACATATTGGGACATTTTAAAATATATTAGGGTGTCGGAATATTTAGGAGGGTTGTTATACAAGACACCATGGACAATTGATAAAGAAGTTTCACCTTCAACATAAGAAACTAGTTATTAAAGTCATGAATACAAAACCAAATAAAAAGTGCGAAAAGATTAAAAATCAAAAGTAATACATTAAATGCTTGTCTTCACCAAGTGATGTAAGAGACTTAGTCAAACATGGCCTTTGATTGACAAGAACTCTTACTATCAATCTTGGATCCCGAGACTACTACACACACTCTAAGGTGGATGATGGATGATGGTGGTGGATGTGTGTGTTGTAGTGGTGGTGGAGTGGTGGAAAAGTGGGGGAGAGGTGGTTTTCCAGGGGATGCCTTTGAAGAGACCCAAGCACCCCTATTTATAGCCTGAACAGAAGCCCGGCCATGGCCCCGTGTTCGCTGGGCACTGCCCCGTGTGCAGAAGTGTATCTGTACTATCAAGATTTCCAAGATTCTGCAAATATTAGCGTTGACCACGCCTCGTGCTGAGCTGGGCACGCCCCCGTGGTGGGCGTAGAAGCTTCCACAGCTTTGCCCATTTCTGTAGATATCTGGCAACGCCCCCGTGTCCAGTGAGCTCGGGCCATGGTCAGCCTTCTGTTTCTTGGTTTTTGCTTGTGGAGATGTTGTCAAGGGGTCGGGCATGCCACATTAATTCCTTTACTTTATGTTTATGTTAGTTTTTACTGCATATTTGTTCCTATTGTTCGTTAAGCTCATTTGGTCCTGAAAATACAAAAGGAAGACAAAAGCACATGTTTTCCAACATTAGTACTAAAAAAGGGTTAGTTTTATGTCTCATTTGATGTAATTCAATTGTTGCATTTTACACACATCAAGTACCCCCACACTTGAATCTTTGCATGTCCTCAAGCAAAATTCTTTATTATGTGGCTTACACACCCAAATGGAGTAGGTAGGAGGGAAGTTTTTGGCTTGTCTTGAGAGTCGGGAATCCAAGATTTTTATTGGGTTTTATTTTATACTATTTACAATCCTATTCGTTATGATTTATTTAGAACATTTCATAAGAGGAATTACTTATTTGGGCATAACATGCCTCTTTAAAATTCCATTTATATACAAGTTCACATACCTCACAGGAGATCACTCAACACTCAGCCGAATATGTATTTTTATGACACACTCGAGACCGGCATGGAACTTACTTCTACCATATGCTTGCCAAGCAATCAATCCTCCTCCTTGTTAACTATAAACCTTTGTAAATATCAAGAGGACTTGGGAAAGGTTAGGCTTGGGCTAAAGGTAGGTGGTTTTGGGTTAGTGGTTAGTAAAAAGGGCTAAAAGCATAAAAGCATCGGTCGTGTAAAACTTTTTGTTTTTGTGACTTTTATTCAAACTAAGTATTTTCAAACAAAGTTGCTTTGAGGAACTTGTTTTTTTATTGCTATACTTTCATTTTTTTTATAAAGAAACGTCACAAGAAAACCGAGCTTTTTACTAAAATACAGGGTTGAAAAGAAAAAGGGTTTTGGTGGGGTAAAGGGTATTTGTTTTGTGGGTTTAGAAATGAAAAGATTTAGGCTCAAAAGGGGTTAACTAGGGGGATTTAGGGTAGGTGATAAAGAAAATGAAAAATAATGGTGTTGAAAGGAAAATGGGTTAGTCCTAATGCCTCCATCATTTACTTACTTGGGTTTAAGTTGGTAAGGATCGGGAATGTATCGTCGTGGCAAGTTCTAGATTCGTAAGAACCAAGCGGCTATTCACACAAGAAACGAAAAATGAGCATTTAGTTTTAAAGACGTATGCTTGTATGCTCAATAAAGGCTCAAAACTCACTTATTGTGGGAATGGGTTTTTAATGTGATCAAGTATATATAATCAAATTTTAACTAGATTTGTCATGTCGTTTCATAATGTTCTTATGTTGGTTCTTTTATCACGACGCTATCGGTTGTAAATTTGTAAAAATATAACCTTTTTAGAACTAGTTATTCCCAAATTAAACCAAGACAAGTAAAAAGAATTGAAAAGTTTTTGAAAAATTTTGGGGTGATTAGCGGTTCCAAGAGAGTTTTGTGTAAGGCTTGTTGTTAGGACTTGCAAAATTCAAGGTTTTAGCATCCCCCCACACTTAAATTACACATTGTCCTCAATGTGTCCCAAAAATAAGTTTTCAGGTTGATTGAATGTGTAAAAAGGTGTTTAAAAACAAAATTTCATGTTACTGGGCGTCTGGCCACGGGCCCGTGTTGGTCCGGGCACGACCCCGTGGTCAGATTGCCAGTATTTTAATTAAACAGAAGGCTGGGCACGGGGGCGTGTTGAGTGAGCACGGCCCCGTGTCCGGTTACCTGAACTGGGCATTTTCTGCATAACCTTGGGCACAAGGGCGTCTTGGGTGTCCACGGCCCCGTGCTGCACATGCTGAAATGATGGAAAAGTTGACGAAAGGCTCTGTTTTCATGCATGGGGTGCGGTTTTAACGTCCCTTTGGCAATATCCACCTTTGTGTGATTTATTCCTGAAAAGTAAGACTAAACTAGAAAACATAAAGTTAAACTAATCTAAAACTAAGGGTAGTTCCGCGGTATGCCTCCGTGGGGCGCCACGTTTATAAGGGTCCTTGGCTAGACCCACTTTATCGGGTGGTTCTGGCTCATCTTCAATTAGGGGGTCGTCATTTCCGATTGGATATTTCATTGATCGTTCAAGATCGACACATCTTTTAAAGGCCCCTTAATGAATGGGTAGTTGTT
>JARYGA010026896.1:0-36930 GCA_030545235.1 Helianthus tuberosus | reverse complement strand
ACACGCGGGAGGTACCAATTGAGGGTATAAATACAGGGGTATGGGGTTTGAACAGTTCACTTGTTTCGATGTCAAAATTCAATTCAGGCACTGAGATATTGTCCGTTTACTACCAAACACACACTAGCTTGAATTCTGCTACGATACCGGGTATTAACTCGATCGCTGCTACGATTCAATGTCCGATCGATTGAAACTATCCGATGGATGTTTTAGTACTATCCTTTGTCATTCGTCGTGATTCCGACAGGATGTTTGAGTACCACCTGAACTCGGGGAATAATCTGTCATTCGTTGTGAATCCGATGGATGTTTAAGTGATTGTACTTTGTCATTCATTGTGAATCCAATGGATGTTTAAGTGATTAAACTTTGTCATTCGTTGTGAGGGTTTTAATCTCGTGAGTTATCGTAATTGCTGTATTAAGTTACCTACCTAGTTCGTGTGCACTAGGTTACAAGGCTAAATCAATAGGCTAAGCTCTGCCTGTATAAATCTGCAATATATCAAGGCTTATCTGTAGACTAAACTTTGGTCGTATGAATCTGCATGTTTATAAAGTGAGTCATTCTCTTTTTATCAAATCTATTTACAAAATCAGGTTTATTTTCAAAGGTTATAATTACATGGATTAAGTCTATGTAATCTGAAATTACTGCCAGTATGTGGGGGGATGTGCACATAGCTACTAATTATTTATCATTTGTGGGTGAACGGACCCAACAAGTGATATGTCCACAGTCACAAGTCCGGTCAAGTGACAACTGGGTCAGTTAATTCAAAAGATAGAGACATTATAATCGCTCTTAATACTGTAAATTATATCAAACAGGTCGTTTTAGTAAAATGAATGATTCACTCAGTATTTCCCGCTGACAAAACCTTTTTCAAACATGTTTCAGGTAATTACAGTAGATTGGATTAAGAGATGGATACGGAACTGACAGGCTTCAAGAAGTGGCTTATTTTATTAATAAAATTAAGAAATATTGTTTTATGTAATCAAATTTATCTTTATTAAAGCTACCATTGTAAAACATGGGTTTATCCCATCTATTTAATAAATAAAATCCGGTGTTTTCTAAACTCTGATATTTTTCCTAACTCACGGTCCTGATGAAATTTCCGCTGCAACGTTTTCAAAATAATCACCGGTACCACTTGGCTGTTCGCGGTTCCCGATTCCGTCAAGGGTGGGTCGGGGGTCGTGACATAAGGTGGTATCAGAGCCACTGATTTAAGCCTTTAGGTGTTGTGACAATAATACCTAAGTTTGTATAAAAGAGTTAGGAGATTGCCATTTACTGGTAGCACACATGATAGCATTTAGACTTGAACTTAAGAAAAGATGCCTTAGTATCAGCTTCGAGATAAGCTAACTACTGTGTAAATAAAGTATGATAGATTTTGGTATACCATAAGAATGGTAATTAGAATATTGCAAGATATGATAAATAAGCAAGAATTAATAGTAATTATTGCTTATTAATATTACTTGGTCTAGAATAAGATATGTTATGGAAATACAAATTTCCCTAATTCTGGATAAAAGCCCTAAATAAAAGAGGCACTTTTAAAAATACTATTTATGGGAAATTTTCTCCGGCAAGACTGGGTATGGTATAGCAGACTCTCCAGTTTGTCAGGATATACTGAGGTTACCTCTTCGGCGCGAACCGGATAAGACAGGGTATGTAATATGTCAAACGAGTGACAAGATTTCCCTAAATAGTATTATGACCAGATATTTGACTGGTTTTTAGAAATATGAATCTGTTAAATACATTGACCTGATAGATGGTATGTTTATTTTCAGCATGTGAAATATATGATTATATAGATATATATATCTATAAGGAATTCCAAAAGCCAAATAGGAATAAAGCACAAACATATGTATCTAGAGTTCTTTATTAGGAATCTCTTTTCCAATATCAAACATTATTTCGTTTGATTATCTGCCTAGTAACTCAAGCGATAATAATAACAATAGAAACCCATTAAGTTGGGATACCATTAAAAGTATAAGAATTTCTAAATGTGTTACCATAAACTATTAACGCAAGTAAGAAACATGTAAAGTTGTGCTAGTACACAAGAAAACATATGAAATTTAAATTATACGTCCACAAACGTTGAAGTATATCACACACAACATTCAAGGCAAGATCCTTGAAAAATATAAATTAGGCACGATAACACCAAGGCGAATTCCACTTTGCCATGTAATCCTATAAACAACATGAATTTCGCTGAGGTACGTTGAAACAAGATTTCATAACCATCGGTGCACAGTTTAATCAAAGTCATAATTATTATCACTGCAAAAGGAGTCACATACCTTTGCAAATTCCCTATTTCATTTTATTCACATTCCCTGGTAATGTCACTTAACAACGGTTATCACACAAAAATTCCAGATAAAATTCTTAAATTTCTTTTGTTAAAATTCTAACCTTTGTGAATAGACTTTTGCATATAATAAGTTGACTTTCATATTTCTACTTCCCCTAATGGTCATCATACCATAAGGATTTATTTCATAGTAACGAATAGCGATCTATTTCATTTCTTGGTAAATCCACACGTTACACATGCACTATTTGTTGGGCATGTGGTTCATTCGATTTGTGAAGACCACTGAAGGACTTCATTCCGATTTGTTATTTTATCCAAACTCAAATATCATTCCGCTTTTTGCACTGTGAACCGCATTATTGCAAAACGATAACTCTTTGATATCGAGTCAATAAAATTTTGTTACACCATTGGGGTTAAGAATTTATATTTTTATTTGAGGTATACTCTCATTTAAGTTTATGTTGAGTTATTTATTATTGGTAATTTATATTAATTTTATTATCAATAGTGTTAGTATTAATTTGAATACAAGGGTTATTGTCAAGGGCAGGTATTGAATAGCCTAGCCTTAGTTAGGCATGGACTGATCACCTATGCTTAAACAAGGCAGCACTAACCAATATCCACCCATGATAATGACTAGTTAATATATATAAATTAAGTCATCATACTTATTTAGTAAATTTTAATTATATATAAAAATATATATACTTTGTACTGTAAGGAGAAGACATATTTTCATAAAACAATACAAGAATTAGAGAAACGAATAAAATTATATAAATAATTGTGTATCACATGTTTTGTGGTAACTATGTACCATAACACTCTGGCAAGAAAATAACCATATAAGAATAATATGGTAGTCATCAACTACGTTGGGTTAGGAGAACATTGTAAAATAAAAGAATAGTCCCCGTTTTCACTTATTTACAATATTTGTAAATACATTCACAACGTTATATAGTTTCAAAATGAAAATAAGTAATCACATAGAATCGACCCATTAAGTGTTATATATTTACAAAATACTTTATAAATACTTTTGTACCATAAATAATTTTTTTACACCTTTATTTACAACTTTTATTTAAATAATAGTGATTTCTTTTACAAAATAATAAATATTTTGTAATGTAATAACTTTATTGCGGTGTTTTGTAATATATATTACATAGTAAATATAAGTTATTTTACATAGTATAGTAAAATACTAAAATAATATTTATTTAAAAGTGATGACCATTTACATATAGTAAAAATGCGTAATAAATAAAATATATTACATAGTATTTATATTTGATATGTAAGATACGGTTCAGACAGGGACACAAATAATATATATTACATTTGCTTTACAAATATAATATAATGGTTGTTCATGTCAAAACAACTTGTTCTTATTATATTTCAACCTCTAGGACATAGTAGGAAAAATATGGTTACTAATAGTATACTATCACACTGTTTCACAATTAAAACAACTTGGAACTCTAAACAATAATACACTAACTCTATTGTCTTTTCGTGTATCTTTGCAATTCACTCATCTCAGTACATTGATTTTCTCATATCATAATTTAATATTTGACAAATCATTTTCATACTTTTATTTCATTTTGAACCTATCAATTCTAAGTCTTCCTCAGTTGCCAATCAAAGTAAGCTTCCTTTTAACAAATTTTTTTTTTTTAAATTCTAAAAGTCATTCACATTTATTTTAAATATCTATTGATCATATATCTTTTGGCTTAAACCTAGTCACTTTGAAAATTATATCATTTCATCTTATTCGTTTGTCATCGATTTCTTGAACTAATTCAGTTGAACCTTTGAATCATATTTATTGTACAACTCGTATTCACAAAATTTGATATTTTGATTCTGTGTCATCTACTTTAAATATTATTTTATTAACTAAAATATGACAAGAGTCTAAAAGAAATATCGTAACCCAAATCTCGAGGACGAGATTTAAAACAAGGTGGGGAGAATGTAACATTCCTATTTTTAAATAAGAATTATAGGTTTGATTAAATTTATTAACCACTAGTAACTAGTAACTAGTTTATTTTTAATATAAATATTCAACCCAAATAGTTTTAAACATTATTATATATAGTTGGTTGAAATATTATTCTAAATTAATTGGCCTGTATATGGGTGACCTTTCTAATAAAATAAAAGTCTATAAAAAACTTATATTATTAGACATGTATATTACGGGTAAGTTGACCGTAAGAAATATGAAGTTCTTAGACGGGCATAGGAACCGTATAATAATTAAATTATAAAAATACATTGTATTTTGAACCTACTCCGTTTTTAATGAAACTTAGACCCAAATGTAGACAAAAATATTCTTATTCTAAAGACATATTGATTATTTTATAAAAACGTTATATTTTAGAAGTTATACGCGCCAACTCCGTAAAGCAGGTAAATTAAATATAATACATATAATAATAAAATAAAATAAAAAAATTAAAACTTGCAAAACCAAGATAAATGTATGGCAGCCGATAAGAATAATTCAAATTAAAAATATATGTATGGAATAATAAATAAAATAATAATAAATATAACTTACATATGTAATATAATAATAGATAAAGAAAAAGAAAAAGAATTTAACTAAACCTTTTATTCAGAAATAGACATGTGTACTTGATAAATATGGAAATTCATGTCTTTTCATCAGAAGAAGTAGCTTTCTCATCAAGCTAAACATTCAAGTATAAATAGGACAAAGCTTTTCTAAAAAATTTTGCACAGTCCTGTCTCCATCGCCTTCTTTCTTTACTTATATATATATATAGGGAGCCGCTAGAATAAGAACCACTCCCAGTTATGAGAACCATGAGAACCACTCTCCACCAATCATAATATGCCAATACAAAGGGTGTTTTGGTCATTTACTCATATTGTCTAATCACTCTCTCTCTCTCCATTAATAAAAGGCAGACCTTTCTTTTCTCTTCTCTTTAAAATTGAAGAAACCTTTTCATCTCTCTCATTCAAAAAACCTGCAACCCACACTCACAAAAACCTGCAACCCACCCTCATCACAGAGAGATCCGACCTACACTTTTGGGCGGCGGTGCACCACAAACAACGGCAGCAGCGGCGGTAGTGGGGCGGTGGTTGATCGGTAGCGGAAGACGGTTGTGCGAGGTGGTTGGCCGGCCACCATCGCCTGAAAACGAACCGCCATGGCCACCATCTCTCCGGTCACCCTTTTGCGACATTGCTGGGTTTAATTTGGTATGTTGGGGGTTGCTTGGGTTTGGGGTTTCTTTGATTCTGATTATGTTGGTTTGGGATTTTTTTTTTATTCTGATTATGTTGGTTTAGTATCTTTTTTGATTCCGTTTCCGTCGATTCTGTGGTTGTTTGTGGTGGGTGGTTGGTGAAGGTGGGTTTGTGATGTGGTTGGTGAAGGTGGGTTTGTGGTGGGTGGTTGGTGCAGGTGTTCTTTCTTTTTTCTGGGTTTTGAATGTTTGAATCGGTTGAATGATGTTCATGTTCCTTTGTGGGTTTGAATCTGGGGTTAAATTTTGTTGAATGTTGAATCTGGGGTTTGAATCTGGGTTTGAATGTTGAATCTGGGTTTTTAATCTTGGTTTGAATGTTGAATCTGGGTTTTGAATATGGGTTTGAATGTTGAATCTGGGTTTTTAATTTTGTTGAATCTGGGTTTAAATATGGGTTTTTAATTCTGTTGAATCTGGGTTGATTTTCTGTGGAAACTGTTGTGAATATGTTTGAATGATGTTCTTGGTCCTTTTGAATGTTTAAATCGGTTGAATATGGTGCCTTTAATTGAATCGGCTGTGATGATGAAAAAAAAACGTTGATTTTGATGACGATGGCGCGGCAAAGACGGCGGAGGGTAGGTTTTTTGAACCTGCAACCCCATTTTGCAGCCTTTTTTATTATCGGAAAAATCTGAGCCAAAACATCGTTTTTTTTATGATTCCACTTGTTTTTTTTATTTTTGTTTGTTGGGTTTTTTTTTTTTTTCGCGGCGTCGATGATGATAACAATATATCTGAGACACCTCCCAAGTTTGCGATTTCTGGGTGCGTTCGTTTTTGTGTAAAAAAAAATTTGTAAAAAAAAAATTAACCCGTAAACTTTTTTACTTAAACCGTAAAAAGTTTATCGTAAAACGTAAAACATAAAACGTTTTACGTAAAACGTAAAACGTAAAAAGTAAAAATTTCTACGTAAAACGTAAAAAACGTTAACGTAAAAACGTTAACGTAAAAAACCGTTAACGTAAAAACCGTTAACATAAAAAAACCGGTAACGTAAAAAACCTGAATTTAAAACCATTAACGTAAAAACCGTTAACGTAAAAAACCGGCGCGTAAAACGTAAAAGGTTTAACGTAAAACGTAAAAGGTTTTTCGTATAACGTTAAAAGGTTTACGCAACACGTAAAAAGTTTTACGTTAGTCGTAAAACGTAAAAAGTTTTACGTAAAACGTAAAAAGTTTTACGTAAACCGTAAAAAGTTTTACCTAAAACGTAAAACGTAAAAAGTGTTACGTAAAACGTGAAAAAATCGGCGCGTAAAACGTAAAAAGTGTTACGTAAAAAGTAAAAAGTGTTACGTGAAAAAATCGGCGCGTAAAACGTAAAAAGTGTTACGTGAAAAAATCGGCGCGTAAAACGTAAATCGTAAAAAGTGTTAACGTAAAACGTAAAAAGTAAAAAGTTTTTACGTAAAACGTAAAACGTAAAAACATGAACCGTAAAAAGTTTTACGTAAAACGTTTTACGTAAAACGTAAATCGTAAAAAGTTTTACGTTTTAACGTAAAAAGTTTTAACGTAAAAAACGGCGCGTAAAAAAACGGCGTGTTAAAATAACGACGCTTGAAAAAACCCGGCGTAAAAACGGCGCGTAAAAAAAACGTAAAACGTAAAAGGTTTAACGTAAAACTTAAATTGTAAAAATTGTAAAAATTATAAAAAATGTTTAAAAAAATCTGAATTTTAAAATGTTTTTAATAAAAAAGTTATGTTTAAAAAAAAGTAATAATATAATAAAACAAAAAACTAATAAAAAACAATAAAGATAAAAAGACAAAATAGAGTTATTTTACTAAATTACCCTTTTGGATTATAATATTAAAGACATAATAAGACAAAAACCATTTAATATTAATTTTTGTAACTTTTAATCTCATCCATCCATCAAGTTGATCAAAGGGCTAGAAAGTGGTTCTCATGGTTCTCATAACTGGGAGTGGTTCTCATTCTACCGATCCCCTATATATATATATATATATATATATATATATATATATATATATATATATACCTTATTTTTAATACTTCACCCCATGAATCCTACAAAGTCATGCCCCATTTTAAGTGTTTTAACTCCCGATCACTGCTACCCGGTCCGATTGATCTGAGCCCCATAACACATGTCAAGCCCCTGCCCGACTAAGTTATTGGGGTTCTGTCTCGTGACATAGGGACAAGGTTAAATTAGGGGTACTATACTTACCACGAGTACACTATATATTTTTAAATAGCTCAGACGTTATACCCAAAATTTATACCAGGAGGCTTTCTAGTTGAACCCTAAAGTTACAAAGTGAGTCCATTTTCTTTTCTGACTATTTTATTCCCTTTTTCTTTATGATATAATTATATTCAAAAATGTCCCAAACCATAAACAACTATCACCAAAACTATTATATTTTTATTATTAATTATTATTATTTATATTTTGTCTAAAAAGAAACCCTAATTGAGACACCTAAATAATCCTACATAAACTCTAAAATTTTCATAACAATCATAATCAAGATCAGGGCCCCTAAAACTCAAGGGGGGTATTCCCTAAATTATGTCTATCATTCGAAAACAGTTTTAAAACACGTAAACTCTAATTCTGTCGACTCAGCAAGGCTACCCAGGTGACAAAGCAGGCCTAGCCTACTTTGGGTTTCCCCGCGACGCGCGACAGATCCCGGGGATCCTTTCGCGACACGCGGGAGGTACCAATTGAGGGTATAAATACAGGGGTATGGGGTTTGAACAGTTCACTTGTTTCGACGTCAAAATTCAATTCAGGCACTGAGATATTGTCCGTTTACTACCAAACACACACTAGCTTGAATTCTGCTACGATACCGGGTATTAACTCGATCGCTACTACGATTCAATGTCCGATCGATTGAAACTATCCGATGGATGTTTTAGTACTATCCTTTGTCATTCGTCGTGATTCCGACAGGATGTTTGAGTACCACCTGAACTCGGGGAATACTCTGTCATTCGTTGTGAATCCGATGGATGTTTAAGTGATTGTACTTTGTCATTCATTGTGAATCCAATGGATGTTTAAGTGATTACACTTTGTCATTCGTTGTGAGGGTTTTAATCTCGTGAGTTTTTGTAATTGCTGTATTAAGTTACCTACCTAGTTCGTGTGCACTAGGTTACAAGGCTAAATCAATAGGCTAAGCTCTGCCTGTATAAATCAGCAATATATCAAGGCTTATCTGTAGACTAAACTTTGGCCGTATGAATCTGCATGTTTATAAAGTGAGTCATTCTCTTTTTATCAAATCTATTTACAAAATCAGGTTTATTTTCAAAGGTTATAATTACAGGGATTAAGTCTATGTAATCTGAAATTACTGCCAGTATGTGGGGGGATGTGCACATAGCTACTAATTATTTATCATTTGTGGGTGAACGGACCCAACAAGTGATATGTCCACAGTCACAAGTCCGGTCAAGTGACAACTGGGTCAGTTAATTCAAAAGATAGAGACATTGTAATCGCTCTTAATACTGTAAATTATAACAAACAGGTCGTTTTAGTAAAATGAATGATTCACTCAGTATTTCCCGCTGACAAAACCTTTTTCAAACATGTTTCAGGTAATTACAGTAGATTGGATTAAGAGATGGATACGGCACTGACAGGCTTCAAGAAGTGGCTTATTTTATTAATAAAATTAAGAAATATTGTTTTATGTAATCAAATTTATCTTTATTAAAGCTACCATTGTAAAACATGGGTTTATCCCATCTATTTAACAAATAAAATCCGGTGTTTTCTAAACTCTGATATTTTTCCTAACTCACGGTCCTGATGAAATTTCCGTTGCAACGTTTTCAAAATAATCACCGGTACCACTGGGCTGTTCGCGGTTCCCGATTCCGTCAAGGGTGGGTCGGGGGTTGTGACAAGTTTGCATCCCTACGATCATATTAGATTTCATTTGGCTTGCCATCAGCCGATTCCACATCAGGTTTGGTTTCCAAAAGCTTCAGAGTTAAGCAGAATAGAGACGAAAAGATTAGTTACCAAGAACGTGCAGGCCACCGTGTTGCTATACTCTTGGCGTCGCCTACGCCGATTCCACATCAGGTTTGGTTTCCAAAAGCTCCAGTGTTGCTGTTTTCGTTACAAGAAGTTCCAGTACTGCCGTCGTTCCCTTGGCTGTTGTCGTCTTAATTCTAACAACGACCAATCCATGTCGTAGGCACATTCATTTCCATACTGTAGGCCATGGTTACAAATACCTTGATGTCGTCGTGACTGTTGTCTCTAACGTTGCTGCTTGAAACGGAGCCCTATGATCTTTCACCAACCAGGTCCATCTTTTCATATTCTGCGCCATGTCCTATCGTGCTACTCACTGTGCTGGTAGTCACACATTCCACACTATAATCTGTTGTCATCGCTTATGTCCAGATTGAATAGTAAGAGTTAACCCCCATAAGTCGCTGACTAGGGTTAGGGATGCGGTTAAAATCAGTCTGCTGGTTTTCGTTGCTGGTAACCAGGGTCGTTCTAATAATGAGGTTGGTAAGGCACTACGCTCATCCTCTTGTCCATTGTTCTTGCAAGTTGACTGGGTAATACACGATATGTTTCTAGAGCGTTGCAGGAGTGATCGCACTTCGGGGTCTAAGACGTCAGTACATTATGTTCCAGCAAACAAAGAAAGGTGAGAAAGGTATAGACCAAGCATTTAACGTTGCGACGCTCAACTCAGGGGCGTCCATACAAGAACCTAACATTCAACACAGTTCGCTAGGCGTTCAGATGGGTGTTCAAGTAACACTCGATATCATCGAGATTCACAAGGATTCAGTGAGAAATGAAAAGATCTTGTTCGAGTCGGAGACTATCACTGCTACGGCTTCTATAGACTGTTGTGTTTCACATCGATCAAATAACGGAACGGAACCCCTTTTTCACTCATTAAGCCTCACTAGGACTCGCATGCACCTCACATTATTATTATGTGTGTACCCACAATAATATTGTGATTTGCATGCTCATCTCAGCTCCTCCTAACTCATGTCAAATGATTCCTCAAACTCGAATGCCAAACAGAGATTATCAAAATGATAAGATTACAAGAATATAAGGACTACGACATGCTATCAACGCATCATAATGTAAGCAGGCAATTCATGTAACCATACTATTGAGACGAGTGTGTGTTTGTACGCTACATCATAAACAAATGTACACTACTCATGTAATGTATACCACAGATGAAAAGCCAAACCTTGCAATCTGGAGCTGAGTGTAATGGTCGTATCCTCATTTTCGGAACTGTTCGGTTATAGTATGGTCTTATAAAAACGTTTTTAAAACCAAGTTCACTATAACCAGTGGCTCTGGTACCAAACTGTCACACCCCAAAAAATACCCCAAGCGGAAACCCCCGCGAGGCATGTGACGTACCAGGATCTAGCCACCAATCACATTGAACTCATACAAGATTTTAAATAAAACTTCCATTCGTTAATATAAAGTGTTACAAACAGTAATTACAAATCATCGTATTCAGCGGAAGCATAAATCACTAGTTAAGTGTTTCATAAACCATATGTATAATAACCATTAGACTCGTCTCGTGATTTCCTTGTATCTCGACCCATGACCACTCCAGCTTCCCAGACAGCAAGTTCCATATCCACACATACCTATAACCTGTGAGCATGCACACACGTGTATCAGACAACGCTGGTGAGTTCATAGTTTTACGAAAACGTTAGTTACCAAGTGTTTAGTTCCGTTCATTGATTACAATGTTGATAATACCTTGGATACAAGACGGCTCCTGATTTATTTTGCCCTTTCCACAATGCTCCTATCAAAGCATTGGTCATGACTAGGTCATTAGTTCACACCCGTCCTCTCAGGTATGGGGTGAGGGTGCCAAACCTAAGTAGCGCTACCAACTAATACCTTGTTACCTCTCAGGTAACCAAACAACACGGAGGGACTTTAAAGGTGATATGACGAGTATATTATCCAACATTCCAGATTTACCACAAGACGTATTCCTCTCAGGAATACCCAATTGATTTACCCAAAACCCATCCCTCTCAGGGATGCCCAATGACTGTCCCAACCACCGGGACGTATGCTCAAGAGAAATGAACTCACCTTAGATTGCTCGGTTAATTAAATTACTTTGTTCACGGTTGGTCAACCAAGTCCTAACATGATTACCAATATAAATCAGTTCCACATACAATTTGTTCACACATTATCACTACTATACTAGCAATCTGCACACAATAATCGTGTCTCATGTTCTAAGTCCCTCATACAGTTCACATATATGTCCACGATTCACCAACATGTACCAGTTTACCTATCATCACATAATACATTGTAGGCATTTATATCACATAACATTACTAACACAGTCCATGGTTCGGGTATCAATTTCACGGCCCAACATATTATTCAACATAGTGTGCGGCCCAGTGAGTCTAATGGCCCAACTATCGTAACCCAGTGGGCTATGCGACTCACGGAACCTCTTGGCCCATTAAGGAGCATCCCACCCGAATGTGCGGCTCCTCTGTGTTGCGTGACTCAACCAACCCGACCCAACCTGGTGGACGACCCAACTATTATTTGCCAAACAATCCGTTCAATCAGTTTCATAGTCCAACCCATTACCCCTTAAATCTTGTCCCACATTTTTAATTACATAAGCTTCATTCAATAGTATTATCATTCTTAAAACTCTTAGTCAAAAGTGGCACCTCCTATGTTGCTCCTAATTAATGCTACCCATGTGATCATAAATTGATAATTCAAATATCATCATCACACTCACACGTGCATGTTTCATATTAACACTTATCACTTCAGCGACAATCCGATATGTTGGGCACTTCAGCGAGAATAAGTTCACAGCAGGTTGTCACTCGATCGGACGGTTGTTCGATCAGGTGGCATCCTTTGTGCATTGAACATGTTGAAAATTGTTTAAGTGTGGAAGTTTAAATGTCTCATGATTTGAATGGCAATTCGATCGGATGGTAGTCCGATCGGACAACAATTCGTTCAACATTCAGACTTCAAATGTTGGCAAAAATGGTTAAGTTTGGACCCAATGGTGCAAGTCGATCGGTTGATAACCCGTTCAGTCGACAGTCCGTTCGGACGGTGGTCTGATCGGACGACATTTCGTCATGGTCGTTCTGTTCATCTTACACTTAGCCAACAGATCCCCATCCTATGCTCTAGTGACCTGATTGAACAGGAACCACCCAAGTTCAGTCAGTCCACCGGTTCAGGACGATTGTTCTTGGTTAACCCGGAATCGATAATCTCATGGATAGAATACGGATCTTGAACCAACACAACCACAAGAATGAGTAGTAAGTCGGCACAAGCTCCGATTCTATCGGTTTTGAGTGCATTGAGTGTAAAAGAGTTGAAAGAAAGTTGGGAAACCATCTTTCAATCCTTTTCATTGTGAATATGTTTAGATCTACGAAAGGACTTTGTTTGTTTATGTGGAAATCGGTTAGATCTAAGTTGTTCTTGGTGGATTGAGGCCAAAACATGAAGTTCTTCAAGAACACATGATGAGGTCATCCTAGAACACCTTGAATCTTGATGATTTCACGGTTAAAAGTTAAAATTCAAAAGATAGAAAGGTGTAGGAGTGCGTTTAGATTAAGGAAGTACAAGATTTAGGACGAGATCTTACCGGAATTGCGAGAAATCGGAGAAAAAGCAAGGGTAAAGCGATGGTCGGACGTCAGTTGCTAAAAGTAGAAAGAATGAAAGTGATAAGGGGTATTTATAGGGTTACCCAAAGTGGAAAGGGGCTGGTCGATCTGTTAGGCAGCTCGATCGAACAGCTTGTCCGATCGAACGGCAGGCCGATCGAACGACTGGTCGCCTGGTCGATCAGTCACCTTGTTTGAGTGTTCGGTGCGACGAGTTTTGCCGTTTCGATTTCGATTGTGTAACGCCCACTTTCCATAAGGTCAAAACTCAATACTTTATCGACAAAATCACGACCCAATTAAAACTTTTTACATACCATTAGAAATAAACTTAATTGTTCATACAAAAACCATTCCGTTTAGACATTCACAACCAACTAGGTTTATACGTAAGAAATGGCATACTAAGATTTAAAGTTTAACAACTAAACATAAACTATTTGTACCAAAAGTATTTGAAACACCCTTAATGCACATTCGAAAATAATATTAATGGCATACTATTTTTAACAAAAAATTGGGCATGACCCGTCCGTAACACGAGCGGTTCCCTGTTTTTAACAATCATCATTTCAAGGAATTCTACGACACGTTCAAAAGACATAACATGTTAAGCTTTAAAGTCTAGCTACTAAACATAAGTTATACACCACAAAAGTATTTTTGACCCATAACATAATTACAAAAGTAGCGGAGGCACATGGTGGACGTGATTCATGTGTGTTCGTTCCAAGTCGCCAAACCATTATGTTGAGGATTTACCTACATCAAACAACAAACTTGAAGAGTTAATTCCATTAACTATGTTAGTTTTTATCTAATAAACCAATTCATCTATTTCGTGCCATCACAACATTCTTGCACTTACTACCCATCGAAACGGGTCAAAACATACTTATCTCAAGATAGAGATAAAACATACCATTCATTACTTACCCGTTGAAACGGGTCAAAACATACTCTCATTAGTGAGATAAAACATACATTTATTAACCCGCTAGAAACGGGTAATAACATTCGTAACATAAACTTCCATTCGGTCCGTTTACCACAGACGAATACATTCCTTTCATCTTTTGTACTTACATCAAGTCCAATCCGTTTATAACGGTTCGAGTAATTACATTCCTTTCTTACATAACCTTCCAATATACGGTTCATTCGAGACAAACCGAACATAACACAATATCATTCATTAACTTTCTTTTCATATGACCCGTTTGTGAAGGGTCATGCTATCTACTACATAACTACTACGAACTACCATAATTATGATTTTAGTACAAAATCGACAAGTTACAAAATAAAGTTTGTATGCATAAAACAACATACCTCGATCTTGCGAGCTTTCCGATTTCCTAGCGTTTGAGCTTTCTTCTTTTACGCCTACATTAATACATTCACTCATTTAGCCCAAACTATATCATTCCATCATTCACATAATTCCTCATATGACAACATTATCATAAATGAACAAATTTCACATATTTGTTCTCTTAGACATTTCATCGAACACTTGGCGGGTTTTGCATTAATAGGACACTTAATACAAGCATTTTAACACATGATTCTACTAGTTCATCTAGTAATTCATCAATAATCAACAAGTTCGTACAATCCTTTTTATTCTACATCAATTCATCTAGTGCCCATATATCACAAACAAGATCAATCATCAAGATTTCAAGGTTATATATGGTTACTTCTATTATCTTGTTCATCCTATATTCATGAAGATTTGTCATAAAACGGGTTTATGCATCAAGTCTTTCAAATCATCAACTCAAACATAAACCTTATTCTATAGTGCAAATCCTACTTCCAATTACACATATCATTATATAAACTCATGATTGGGTTGAAACCCATTTCCTACAATTCACCAAATCAAGAAATTGGACTTACCACTTCAATAAACAAGGTTAACTGATTAAGAATTGAGACTCATGCATTCGATTCTCCTTGAAATTCCTACTCAATTTGATGGAATTAGTGAAACAAGGGTTTCACCTTGTCTTCCTGCTTCTGTTCGATCGCCCAGACACAAACACACAATGCATGTGTTTTATTTTTATTCTTTTTATTATTTTGAGTTTTAGCATGTTACACATTTGGCCCTTCTAGTTGTATATTTATTTAACTTAGGCTTTTTCTCATCATTTACTAGTACTTTGTCACATTTACATTAACTAGGTTAGACCTTTAGTTATTTTAACTTGTATTGTCTACTAAGTCATTTTTTTGGGGTGTTACAGAATCCGAGCGTTTCGATGCGATAGAGTTTCCTAGTCAAATTACTTTTAATCCCAACTACTATATCAACATACAAGCACCCTTATTTCGTATTCGTTTAGCGTTTGCGATTCAATTGCGATTGAGTTCGATTGCGTTTCGATTGATTCCCATATATATCATAAATAAGCATGCACAAGTAACACATAAGGCACACACACACGTATAACAATAACCAAAATGCGTAATTCGAGTTGCGAGTGCATCCTTCCCGACTACGAAAACGGATTACGCGGACACATATATCATAAATAAGCATGGGTAAACGATTTGCATCCTTCCCGACTCGAGCTGAAATCTTAAACGGTCCAATATAACGAGGACCCAATTTACCCCGTCTACGAAAACGGATTACGCCCTTCCATGGTGATACTTTCAATAGAACATAATCCCCGACTTGAAACTCAATAGGACGTCTTCTCTTGTCTGCATAAGCCTTTTTCTGATCATGAGCCGCTTTCAGTTGAGATCTAATAAGATCGATCTTTTCATTGGTCATCGCTATCAAATCGTTAGGTGCAAGCTCCCTTTGTCCTACTCCCCCCAAAGTCTAACGCGCATGCCCTCAACATATCAACAAGTTTTTGGATGGTTCTTTCTGATTGGTCATCAATCTAAGGGTGATAGGCGGTGCTTATGTGTAACTTCGTGCCGATATTTTCATGAAACGTCTGCCAGTAACGAGAGGTGAATCTCGTATCTTGATCTGAGATGATTGACATAGGCACCCCGTGTAGAGATTTTATCTCATTCATATAAACTTCCGCCATCCTTTCAGAGGAGTAGGCCTCTCGAATAGGTAAAAAGTGGGCACTTTTTGTGAGTCGGTCCACAATTACCCATATTGTATCATGCCCCTTTTTCGTTTCACTTTTTCGTTTTAGGAAGCTTGGTCACCAAATCCATTGTTATTTCCTTCCATTTCCATACCGGAATTTCCAAAGGTTGTAATTCTCCGTACGGTTTCTGATGTTCTGCCTTCTATTGGAAACATGTTAAGCATTTCGCGACATACTTAACAATATCGCGTTTCATACCAGCCACCAATAGTTTGCCTTCAAGTCCCGGTACATTTTTGTTGCCCTGGGGTGAATTGAATACCGTGACTTATTTAAGAGGTAGTATTCACTTACAATCATAAGTATATATCTTGTTCTCGTCTTAAAATCAGGAGTTGAACTTTCATGCAGTTACGATTCGTAGTGGGTCATTCTATTTCCACCTCACTCATACATCATAGAAGATATTACATTCTAACATTAGCCCCACGAATACTTGTCGTGAGTACCTCGGTGTTCTATTATTTGCATCCTTTCTAGGTACTTTCGCTAACACATAATAATTTGGACCATTTACATACTCATTTTACTAACATTCATTTGAGTTAAACGTTACCACCGGATAATTATTATTTCATTCCCGCTTATCTTGAGCAAACCACTACATTCCATTATTAACGTTGCTCCTAGTTTCTTTCATATCCTCATGGGAGGTTAGCATATGATAGTACGCACTACTGTAAACATTCAAATATTAATACACTATCATAATTACCATTTTCATACTCACTTATCCATACTCGTCACGAGGATTAACCATCAATTTACATTTTCTACTGTTACTTGAACTACTTATAACTTTAAGTCTAGCCTCAAATTTAATCTTTCATATCACTTTATTATTAGCTCTTTGCATGCACTATTTATTATACTAACCGGGTATGTCGTGCAAGAGCATCATATGAGCGTTTAACCAATTAGTCTAAACTTTCATTCAAGGCCTTTAGATCTTCCTCTTAATGATATAAGTACCTTCTTATGTTGTCTACTAAAAGTCGAACATTTCATACCATACCATAACTATCCTACCCTTCATTTCGTTCACACGTACGAATCAATCTAAAGATTCTTACTTATCAATCAAGAACTAAACATTTTACTAACCTTGATTTCATTTCATAGACCAATGATCCGCGGCCCGGATCGTCCCGCTCCTTCATGAGTTCTCACCATAACCAGATTAACCTCATTCATCCGTTTGATGAACTTCCGCTCGTGCACATCCTTTCTCAACACTACCAGCTTTATCACATCGAGCGTTCTACCTCCTTCATCTATAAAATTTAGGATTAGCATATTTCGTTCAAATTCCTTCAAGTATGGCGCGTATCAACTGATCTTGTTTACATACTAATCCTTTCTAAATTCACATTAGTTCATTTGACCCGTTCACAAAGGGACAATACATGACCGTTTCCTAATGTATCATTCCCACTCGTTTGACCCGTACTCAACGGGTCAATACATGACCATCCCTTAATATACCATTTTCATTTGTTCATTCACTGTATTTGGTGTTAATTCACCTACGTTCTCTCACAAATCCCTTACAAATGAGTATCCTACATTACACATTGCATTTCTTACGTAATACTTCCAAAATTTGTAAATAATTATTATTTACTGACTTCTGCAATTTAACCTTTTAAAATCAACCACCACTTAGTACTTTTTGTATATAAGTATTGTAGTACGCGTTGTACTTACTTTCAATTCGAACATACTTACAAAACGTCTTTAGCAAACATCTTAACTAATATTCTTTCCATACCTTTCATTAACATTACCAAGTTCTCATTTCCATCTTAAAACTTCTCAACTAAAATTTATGACCGATTTACCCCTATAATGAGGTCTTACCAGTTTAACATTATGCCAACCATTTCGACAAAACATACCTTAACATTTCTCATTTATTTATACGTTCCACTTGATTTTGAATATTCAAATACGTATACATCTTCATATAAATAAATGAGGTGATTGCGAAATCACCTTCCTTTAGCGTCCATGTTCATGCTTGCCTCATTGCTTCCTCTTAACTCGTTTGCCATCCATGCTCAGGTCAATTGACAAGATTTCCATCCTTACATATCGTTACGTTGGTAATATTATTAGCTTATGTGGGCATACATACAACTGTTCAGTTTCTTTCTATTTATACGTTAATTGAGTTTCGTTAGTCAAATTTTGTATAAATGAGACATTTATTAATAGTTATCTCATTTCAAATCCATACAACTAAACTATCATCAAGCATAACACGTAATTCATCTAAATATGGTAGGCCATAATATTAATATCCTACGCATTTCATACTCGTATTGTATGACATATACAATTTACGTGATCCTCTAAACAATACACATATACATTCACATACACGTACTTTCACATGCTAATGCTTCATGATTCTACAAGTAGAAAATTTCATTCAAGGTAACTATATAACATAATTTCAACATATCCTTTACTAATAAGCTCGTATGATTCACATTTAGCACAAATTCGCTTCCAATCATACTAAGCAAATCATTAAATACACATAAGTATCACACCATTCAAGCACAGGGTACAAGCCTCTAATGCATAATTCTGATCAAAGCATACATTTATCCGAATTCTCATACGAATTCCATCTAACTCACATTCTTCAAGTTATTTTACCACTAATCTCATCATTTTTATTTTCATTTATTAACAAATCAGGTTCCTTCACATATCCAAGTACTTTAGTCTACATTTACTTCTTTCATTATTCATAATCGTATGTTTCAAACTCCACTTTATACGTTCGTCATTCATTCATGCCATTCCATACATTACATTTTGACTTTTACGATTTTCATTTCATCATTACCACACCATTGTGATCACATACATCTTATTATACATATTAAGGACTCTACGGGAACATAAAATAGGCCTTCGGATAACACGGGGACCCCTAGTATGTAAAACGAAACAAGACAGTAGACTGAAGCCGCACGAGGCGTCGGCGACGGTCCCTCAAAAACCGCGTCGGGTAAAAACTGCCGTAGGCAGGAAGATAGGGTGTCGGCTAGGGCAGTCGTGTCGGCGACGCAGCTCTCCGGCGTCGTCGACGCCCCTCCGATCTGCCAAATCGCTGCTGCATTTTTCTTTTGTTGTTTGACCCACTATCAAGCCCGGTTCCGACCACATGGACCCCGTAACCCTTCCAACTTTTATCATTCTAATATCAAGTTAAATTTTGTTTCTAATAAACACATTACGCCTACTATTATATACCGAAACTTAAGCATTTACCTTAATTGCGGCCTTGGAGCGAACACACCTTTGAGCGAGCTGTCAGTTTGAGTTCAAGCACAATTACTTGCGCTTGAATCCCTCAAACCTCGCTCTGATACCAACTTGTAACGCCCACTTTCCATAAGGTCAAAACTCAATACTTTATCGACAAAATCACGACCCAATTAAAACTTTTTACATACCATTAGAAATAAACTTAATTGTTCATACAAAAACCATTCCGTTTAGACATTCACAACCAACTAGGTTTATACGTAAGACATGGCATACTAAGATTTAAAGTTTAACAACTAAACATAAACTATTTGTACCAAAAGTATTTGAAACACCCTTAATGCAAATTCGGAAATAATATTAATGGCATACTATTTTTAACAAAAATTGGGCATGACCCGTCCGTAACACGAGCGGTTCCCTGTTTTTAACAATCATCATTTCAAGGAATTCTACGACACGTTCAAAAGACATAACATGTTAAGCTTTAAAGTCTAGCTACTAAACATAAGTTATATACCACAAAAGTATTTTTGACCCATAACATAATTACAAAAATAGCGGAGGCACATGGTGGACGTGATTCATGTGTGTTCGTTCCAAGTCGCCAAACTGTCACACCCCGACCGCATTAAAACAACAAAACCGCGGCAGAAACGTCGGGGAGTGTCGTGGCAGAATTATCGTTTCATAACCATGGATACAAAAAGTGTTTCGTTTTATTGATAATATTAAACATTAACATTGTCTTAACACAAAACAAACAAGTTACATATCGACTAATATTGTTATTATGTCACTAAGGGCTCGTCCAGATCCTATGTGACTCATGCATCCTAGTAATCATCATCAAGCATCAACACCTGAAACATATGTAAAAACAAAGTCAGCAAAGAAATGCTGGCGAGTACATAGGTTTTATAGGAGTGTCGGATTCATGGCTAGTTTAAATGTTGCAATACTTTATTAAAAACCTTAATTTGAAAAGAGTATAATATTGCAACTTAATTAACCAACTCAAATCAAGCGGGCTATAGTTTATAAAACCTCGTAGCCATGATTCTTAACCCAAGCAAAGGTTTACCAGTAACAACTTCGACAGATAAGGGTTTCCTCAATTTAGTTCTAGGTATCGCAAGCAAAGGTTCAAAAGATAACGAAACAAAACTTTTATCGGCACCAGAATCAAAAGGAATAGATGTAGGTCGATTATTGGCAAGAAATGTACCATTCACCACCTCGTTGTCAGCCCTCGCTTCGTTTGCATTCAAATTGTATGCTCGCCCTCGAGCAGGATTCACATTGGCGTTGACGTTCGCATTCGGGTTCGCATTAGCATTCACGTTTGCATTCACCAGCCTCGGACAGTTGTTGCGGAAGTAACCAAACTCTCCACAATTGAAACATGAACCCGGTAGGAATCTCGCAGCATTCCCTTGTACCGGAGCTTGAACCTGGGCAACTTGATTTTGTCCTAAATGACAAACATTGGCCAAATGCCCAAGTTTACCACACGTCGTGCACTGCTTACAAGCTTGTTGTGCAATATGATGACCGTTGCAGCGAGCACAATGAGGTGCGGTACCAGCATACGCCTTCTTCGCAGGAGGTTGAGCTGGTGGGTTCTGATTAGTCTGTGCCGTAACAGCAAAATTATGGGAACCCTTTCGCTTCCTCGATTTCTTCGACGACTCACCTTCTTTACCCTTACCCTTTTTCTTGTCCTTCCCAGAATCAGTCGCCTTCCTTTTATCACCCTTGCGGGTGAGTTTACCTTTCCTGACTTCAGTCTCAGTCAGGGTAGCAGAAAACTCGATCGCTTGACGAAGGGTAGTAGGATTAACACCAGTCACAATATCCAGCATAGAATCGGGTAGACCATCGATATATCTCTCGATTGCTTTCTCTGGTGGGGTAACCATGGTGGGACACAATAGACTGAGTTCCTCAAAACGATCCATGTACGCACGGTGCTCAGCCCCATCTTGCTTTAAATCGTCAAACTCTCATTTCAAAGCTCGAATTTCGTGACGGGGACAAAACTCCTTCATCATGAGAGCCCGAAGCTCTTCCCATGTATGTGCCAACGCCACTTCGGCACCCCTATCGCGCATAATACTATTCCACCAGGTAAGCGCTCGCTTCTCAAACACGCTCGATGCAAATTCAACCTTACGCGCATTCGGACACTGCACATGTCTGAATGTGTTCTCGATACTCTCGAACCACTGCAGGAGCGCAGTTGCTCCTTACGACCCAGAAAACTTTAGAGGCTTAGCAGAATTGAAATTCTTGAAATTACACGGTGCATTATTGTTGTTATTATTGTTGTTGTTGTATATCTCGTGGACTTGTGTCACAACACCGGGAAGCACAGCAGCCACTTGCTGAGAGACCAGGGCAGTGATTTCTTCAATAGTAAAAGATTGTGCTTCACGTCGAGGAGGCATGGTCTAACAATGAGATATGAGAAACTAGTGAGGTTGATAATTAGGAAAAGCAAAAGAGGTATCGACAAAACACAAGGAAGGCGATCATTTGTTCGTTACCTCGAACAAACAAACGACACGCAGTAACTAATCAAAGTAAATGGGTCAATATAATGTATCGCCGAATACATGCTCGCCTATAAGTGAACACTCACCCCAAGAGTTCCTAGGTAAGAGTGACTGGTCCGATTATGTGGATTTGTACGAATACTCTAGCCTTAGACAGAAAACTCAGGGTACAGGCATTCACTCTTCCCGTTTGCACGTGTTCACATTATTTAGACCCAAATTTGACGAGATTTTGAAAACTTAAAGGGTTCAAAACCTTACAACAAAGGGTTCAAAACCTAGTAATCAATCATCCTAGAACAGATGATTAGTTTTCAAAGCGGATTCGAAAATTGTGTTCTCGTTGTGGTTATCACCTAAGGGTAGGTGACAGTTTTGTTTTAAAAATCTAAACACAAAGAAATTTGCGTTAGGGTCCTAAAAGTTATAGTCTAGGTCAAAGCATTACTAATAACCTAATTCCCTATAACCATTGGCTCTGATACCAACTCTTCTGTCACACCCCGACCGCGTTAAAACAACAAAACCGTGGCGGAAACGTCGGTGAGTGTCGTGGCAGAATTATCGTTTCATAATCATGGATACAAAAAGTGTTTCGTTTAATTGATAATATTAAACATTAACATTGTCTTAACACAAAACAAACAAGTTACATATCGACTAATATTGTTATTATGTCACTAAGGCCTCGTCCAGATCCTATGTGACTCATGCATCCTAGTAATCATCATCAAGCATCAACACCTGAAACATGTGTAAAAACAAAGTCAGCAAAGAAATGCTAGCGAGTACATAGGTTTTATAGGAGAGTCGGATTCATGGCTAGTTTAAATGTTGCAATACTTTATTAAAATACTTAATTTGAAAAGAGTATAATATTGCAACTTAATTAACCAGCTCAAATCAAGCGGGCTATAGTTTATAAAACCTCGTAGCCATGATTCTTAACCCAAAAACATTTGTTTTAGTAAAGCAATTTGTAAAACATCTCGTATTAAATCGTTAATAAAAGTCGTTAATAAATCTCGTTAATAAAACTCGTATGGTTTATATCATTTCGAAAACCTCGTTTGTGTGACATCGTTTCCAAATCGTTTACCCAAGTAAACTAAATAACGCCACGGAATGTAATATGTTGAAAACACTTATATATAAGAAGTACCGACGGCGTATCTACCATGTTTTCACCACATTACCCCAGTCCCGTTATCTAAACACTTTACCAAAAACGAATCGTTTATCCAACTCGTTTAATCTTGTATGAATCGTTCCCAAATCATTAATTCGTTTAAATCGTTTAAATCATCCTCGTTTTAAGTGTGAAAACTATTTGTGGTCGCCTCGCTAATAACATTCAAACCTTCGTGACTCGACTATCTCGTTCTCGCATTAATAAACCACCAAAGGGTAAATTAACATTCAGATTTAGTCATTACCTACCTAACCCACACATAACCATGTGTGCAGTACGATAATGGGATTTGTCAGATCCTATGGTACCATAACCTAATACTGGTCGGCTTGATCAATGCTAATGAATGCCATTCGTTATGTAATTACAACCAACTAGTTTATTCACTTTATTGAAATCGTTATTAGTTTAATATAAACCATCTTAATCGTTTTTGAAATCATCGTTATAATATCGAAAATCGTTTTGAAAACCATCGTTAAAACCTTGAAAACATTTAGCACATATGAATCACCCCAAAACAATTGAAAACAGTAAAATAGGGGAACTATGTACTCACTTGGAGTGCAAAGTATCCTCAATCAATAGAACTTCAACAAACTCGAGCAAACCAGAGAAATCAAACAGCACCTAGTAATCGAATCACTAGTCAAACAATAGACACCTAAATCGGAAGATCGGACAGAATGAGGTCTTGTAAACCAAATGAGTGTTGGAACTCATGTGATATGGTTTAACAAAGCCTACATCCTAAATCGGAACCTAACCTATGTGCTTTCGACCCGTTGCGATGTAACACCTCGGAAATTCACGTCCTATAATATGTTGACACGTGTCATAAAGTTTAAACGTGTGAAAGAAATATTATAGAAGGACTAAAGTTGACAAACGTGGAAAGTATGTAAATATACGTATTCTAAGTGTCAACTGTGAATAAATATAACGTACGTTAACCCTACACGATGCTCATACCTTCAAACGAATAAATCATGGATCATACAAAGCTAAAAGTGAGTGATTTCAAACTACAGGGACCAAATGTGTCAACATGTTTAATTTATACCTCTGAGTGACTTTTTGACAAACCCGAAGCCTTGTAAATATTAATTATGCTCACGAGAATGCACCATAAAAATTTCATAAAGTTTTGTTAACGTATGAGAAAGATATGATCAAATTCGTGTGCGAAGCGTTAAAACGTAAAAGTCGAAAGTTAGGACTTTTCGGGTGAAAATAAAGTTACCCGGGGACTTGGCTAAGTGGGTATATGTTATAAGGCCTTAGTAGATCGATTGTGGGGGTTTAAAGTGCAATAAATCAGTACCTATTCGAGTTTTGAAGAGCCAAGGACTGAATAACAAATGAAATCAAAATGCTGATCTGCAGGGGGGGTCGCGTCGCGCGACGGGTCCCTCGCGCTACGCGAGGGGTGCCCAGCTCCGCAAAACGTGCGTTCTTGCCTGCCAATGCCTTTGTGCGCGACCTTTACCCGTTTTTCCACTTCTCCTGGCCCCTAAAACACCCCCTAAGCCTCTAGGACACATGTAAATCGATTGTGGGCAGTCCTAGACCTTGTTGTCAAGCTCCTATGGTGAGTGAAACCACTATATAAGGCACTCCAAGTTCATAACTTTTCCTCACACCTTCTCCTGCATTTGTGGATGATTCTGGAGCTCAAGATTGCTTCCTAGTGATCATATCTCGTGCATAGGACCTCAGTAAGTATTCTTCTTCTTCCCTAATTGAGTTTAGCTAAGTTAATTAGCTAAAAGTCAAACCGTCGTAATTACGGTTTGACTTCGAGATTAGTCAATAATGGCTCAGTAATATCTCGAATTAAAAATAGTTATGAGTTGGTATTTATGTGGGTAATAAAACCTTAAAAGGGTTTCCCCTGATCACCACTCTAAACAGGTCAAATGTCGGGTCAAACCTTTAATTAAAAAGTCAACATAATGCTTAAAATGTCATTTATGCATAATTAGCTATCTAGAACATATATAACCTGTTTGATCATTGTTGTAACTTAGTAATTAGTGTAAGAACATGTCCAAACATGTTCAACCCGACTATTTCCTGTTTAGACCCGGTTCGGAACCGAAAGTCACATAGTTTGACTTTCACTTTGACTTTCAGTTCTGACCCGTTTAGGCATATTTTAGAAATGCCTCAGAGCTTTAATTGGACTAGGTTACATGTTAGAACAACCCTCTGTGATTATACACCCCAGTTCATTAGTTATCCAATTAATATGCATGTTTCCGTTAATTGCTCATATGTTGACCATTATGCCCTTATTACCTTAAAACGTGATTTATGAAAAAGTAAAAGTGTAGAAACATTAGTTACTGATATATAGACTTGCATGCAAATTTTGACATCAGTTTGACTTGTAGATTAAGAGTTATGCTCGTTATCGCTAAACTAATGCTTTATGTTAACATAATGGCGTAATAGGATGATTCCAAGTGGTTTGAAGGAGTGATCTTAGAGCTGATTTTAGATCAAGTGTGAGGATGAAGTGAAGTGGGGGTTGCTATTTATAGTACATTAGGATCAATAGGATGATTCCAAGTGGTTTGAAGGAGTGATCTTGGCCATACATTTGCGTTAATGGTATTAGAATACAATGGGGGCCGAAAACCAGCTCCAGGTATTGCAAATATTACATTAAAACCCCTGAATTTAGCCCAGATTGTTGTTTCTGAACATTCTGTCTGACAAGGCCACGCGGCTCGCGTAACATATACACCAAACCTTACGCAGCCCGTGTAAGGAAGTTTGGCAGAATGTCAAAACAGGTCCCTGCACATCAGAAACTTGCATTTCGGCTCATTTTTTGACACGTTTAAGCCCCGTTAACCTCATTTCAAGGCTCTAAAATGACGTTAAAGTATAGGGAACTTAAAACATGCTCAAAAATATCTCGGATGTCGGTTCGTTTGGTCGTACGGTTGCGTTGTTCGGTTAATTACGACGGAAGTCGTAACGAACGCAAAAACGATCCAAATTAAGCGACAAATGGAATTTTATCATGCCAATCACTAAAATAAAATATTTTAATGATTACATAAATTTTTGGATGTCCGGATATATTCAGAACGTAAGATATGCGCGAAAATGCAAACTTGTGCACTATTTGATGCTTTTAGTCCCTGAATGACCAATAAAGTTTGTTTTAGCATACCGAACCCCTCAAAGCCTATTTCTAAGCTATGTAAAGAATATTTAGGGTATGTTTAACTTATGATCAAGTTCCGGAGTGTTCATTACTATACAAATCAGTATAGTTTTGCAGTTTTGACACAAATAGTCCCTGCGATCGAACAAAGTTGATTTCAACACACCAAACCATTAAAAACTTATTTCTAAGTTATGTGGAGGTTATTTAAGGTATGTTAAGCCTATGTCAGTATTCCGAAGTATTTGTCGCGTTATACTGACTGCGTTTACGCACCAGTTTGCGTATAACATTCAAGAAAGCGATTTAAAGCTTTAAATTGGAGTCGAATCTAATTGAAAATTCACCAAACACAAATACACACATAATAACATCAAAACACATATACTAACACCAAATCACATTGTTTTATTAATAAACATCATTGTTTTACAGCGTACATCGATTACAGAGTACAGTTGTCACACAAACCATTATGTTGAGGATTTACCTACATCAAACAACAAACCTGAAGAGTTAATTCCATTAACTATGTTAGTTTTTATCTAATAAACCAATTCATCTATTTCGTGCCATCACAACATTCTTGCACTTACTACCCGTCGAAACGGGTCAAAACATACATATCTCAAAATAGAGATAAAATATACCATTCATTACTTACCCGTTGAAACGGGTCAAAACATACTCTCATTAGTGAGATAAAACATACATTTATTAACCCGCTAGAAACGGGTAATAACATTCGTAACATAAACTTCCATTCGGTCCGTTTACCACGGACGAATACATTCCTTTCATCTTTTGTACTTACATCAAGTCCAATCCGTTTATTACGGTTCGATTAATTACATTCCTTTCTTACATAACCTTCCAATATACGGCTCATTCGAGACAAACCGAACATAACACAATATCATTCATTAACTTTCTTTTCATATGACCCGTTTGTGAAGGGTCATGCTATCTACTACATAACTACTACGAACTACCATAATTATGATTTTAGTACAAAATCGACAAGTTACAAAATAAAGTTTGTATGCATAAAACAACATACCCTCGATCTTGCGAGCTTTCCGATTTCCTTGCGTTTGAGCTTTCTTCTTTTACGCCTACATTAATACATTCACTCATTTAGCCCAAACTATATCATTCCATCATTCACATAATTCCTCATATGACAACATTATCATAAATGAACAAATTTCACATATTTGTTCTCTTAGACATTTCATCGAACACTTGGCGGGTTTTGCATTAATAGGACACTTAATACAAGCATTTTAACACATGATTCTACTAGTTCATCTAGTAATTCATCAATAATCAACAAGTTCGTACAATCCTTTTTATTCTACATCAATTCATCTAGTGCCCATATATCACAAATAAGATTAATCATCAAGATTTCAAGGTTATATATGGTTACTTCTATTATCTTGTTCATCCTATATTCATGAAGATTTGTCATAAAATGGGTTTATGCATCAAGTCTTTCAAATCATCAGCTCAAACATAAACTTTATTCTATAGTGCAAATCCTACTTCCAATTACACATATCATAACATAAACTCATGATTGGGTTGAAACCCATTTCCTACAATTCACCAAATCAAGAAATTGGACTTACCACTTCAATAAACAAGGTTAACTGATTAAGAATTGAGACTCATGCATTCGATTCTCCTTGAAATTCCTACTCAATTTGATGGAATTAGTGAAACAAGGGTTTCACCATGTCTTCCTGCTTCTGTTCGATCGCCCAGACACAAACACACAATGTGTGTGTTTTATTTTTATTCTTTTTATTATTTTGAGTTTTAGCATGTTACACATTTGGCCCTTCTAGTTGTATATTTATTTAACTTAGGCCTTTTCTCATCATTTACTAGTACTTTGTCACATTTACATTAACTAGGTTAGACCTTTAGTTATTTTAACTTGTATTGTCTACTAAGTCATTTTTTGGGGTGTTACAGATTGCGAGCGTTTCGATGCGATAGAGTTTCCTAGTCAAATTACTTTTAATCCCAACTACTATATCAACATACAAGCACCCTTATTTCGTATTCGTTTAGCGTTTGCGATTCGATTGCGATTGAGTTCGATTACGTTTCGATTGATTCCCACATATATCATAAATAAGCATTCACAAGTAACACATAAGGCACACACACACGTATAACAATAACCAAAATGCGTAATTCGAGTTGTGAGTGCGATTGCGAAAGTGATAAAGCGATTAAACAAGCAATAAGTAGCGATTACTATGCGATTATTAATAGATATTCCACATAATACAACTAAAGCGAAAACAAAATAGGCTAACTACGAGTCAAAGAAGTCAAAACAGGATTTTGAGAAAGGAGAGACAGATCGCAATTAGCAATCTTTTCTTCCTTTGATTTCAATCTTGACTTTGACTTTGATTTTCGAAACACGGGGTGTTACAGCCTCCCCTAGTTGAGGGAATTTCATCCCGAAATTAGGCCGAAGCCGTAACAAACAACTGTGTGTACTTCGCCCTCATGTCGCTTTTGAGTTCCCAAGTGAACTCTGCGCCTCGTTTGCCTTCCCATCGGACTTTCACAATAGGAATGCGCGAGCGTCTGAGTTGCTTGGTTTGGCGATCCATGATTTCGACAGGCTTCTCCATGAAGTGTAGTGTTTCGTTTACTTGGAGGTTATCGAGAGGCACAATTAAATCATGCTCAGTCAGCCACTTTCGGAGGTTTGACACATGGAAAGTCGGGTGGACATTACTAAGCTCCTCCGGTAGTTCGAGTCTGTAGGCTACTTTTCTGATCCTTTCTAGAATCTTAAAAGGTCCAACATATCGAGGCGCTAGCTTCCCTTTCTTGCTGAATATGACGACACCCTTCCAAGGTGATACCTTTAGGAGTACGTAGTCGCCAACGTCAAATTCAAGGGGCTTGCGTCGTCTATCGGCGTAACTTTTCTGTCGACTTCGAGCTTTCAACAAGTTGTCTCGAATTTGGAGGACTTTGTCAGTCGTTTCTTGCAATAGCTCGGGACCGGTTAGTTGCAAGTGACCGATCTCGTGCCAAATAATAGGCGATCGACATCTTCTTCCGTATAAAGCCTTGAATGGTGCCATTTGAATTCTGGAATGATAACTGTTGTTATACGAGAATTCGACTAACGGCAGGTATGCATCCCAATTACCACCGAAATCTAAGACACACGAACGGAGCATTTCTTCAAGAGTACAGATCGTTCTCTCTGTCTGACCGTCGGTTTGAGGGTGGAATGAAGTACTTAGATTAAGCGTTGTACCGAGAGCAGCTTGAAACGTTTCCCACAGTCGTGATGTAAACCGAGCGTCACGGTCAGAGATGATGTCGCGAGGCGTCCCATGTCGACAAATTGGCAAAAAGTGGGTTGATTTGGTCAAACGGTCAACAACAACCCAGATGCTGTCGTCACCTGATGATGTGTGCAGAAGCTTTGTTATGAAATCCATAGCTATGCTCTCCCACTTCCATATAGGGATCGCCGGTCGTTCGAGTAAGCCAGAGGGTCTTTGGTGTTCAGCCTTGACCTTTGCACAAGTCAAGCACTTCCCAACGTAGAGAGCAATATCCCTTTTCATGCCCGGCCACCAGTACTTGTAGCGAAGGTCATGGTACATTTTGTCGGCACCGGGATGAATAGAATACCGGGATTTGTGGGCTTCATCCATCAAAATCTTTCGCAAATCGGTCCGTTTAGGGATCCAAATCTGGTCCAGATAATGGAATATCCCATTTGGCTTATTCACAAGATGAGCTCCATCGTGGTAGATTCTTTCCTTATCCAAGGTGCGCTCGTTAAAACAAGCATGCTGGGCTTCGCGGATGAGGGTTTCGAGATCGTATTGGGCTTGGGTTTTACGAATGCTGAGCAAATAACTCCATCTGCTGAGAGCGTCGGCGACGACATTCGCTTTGCATGGGTGATAACGAATCTCACAGTCATAATCGTTGAGAAGTTCTACCCATCGGCGTTGACGCATGTTAAGTTCCTTCTGGTCAAAGATGTGTTGTAGGCTCCTATGATCGGTGAAGGTCGTACACTTTGTACCATACAGGTAGTGTCGCCAAATCTTTAACGCAAAAACAACTGCACCTAGCTCGAGATCATGGGTTGTATAGTTCTTTTCGTGGATTTTGAGCTGACGAGATGCGTAAGCTATAACCTTGTCCCGTTGCATGAGAACGCAGCCAAGACCAAGGTTGGAAGCATAACAATAGACAATGAAGTCGTCATTTCCGGTGGGCAATGTGAGAACAGGAGCATTGCAAAGCATGCGCTTGAGGGTTTGGAAAGCAAACTCTTGTTCAGTTCCCCAAACAAAAGGCTTGTCTTTATGTGTGAGAACGGTAAGCGGCACAGCGATCTTTAAGAATCCTTTAATAAATCGTCGATAATAGCCAGCTAGTCCGAGAAAAGAACGGACTTCAGACGGGTTCTTAGGTATAATCCAACTCTTAACGGCTTCAATCTTCGCGGGATCGACGTGAATACCTAGACTATTTACAATGTGACCCAGAAACTGAACCTCCTCCAGCCAAAATTCACACTTGGAGAACTTGGCATAAAGTCGATTCCCATGGAGTAGCTCGAGAACCAAACGTAGATGTTGCGCGTGTTCGGCTTTCGACTTGGAATAGATCAAGACATCGTCGATGAACACGATGACGAAACGGTCGAGATAAGGTTTACACACGCGATTCATCAGATCCATGAAAACCGCGGGTGCATTGGTTAAACCAAAAGGCATAACAACGAACTCATAGTGGCCGTATCGAGTGCGAAAACCGGTTTTGGGTATATCCTCCTCTTGGATGCGTAGCTGGTGATAGCCTGAATGTAGATCGATCTTTAAGAAACAGGTAGCACCTTGTAGCTGGTCAAACAAATCATCAATGCGAGGCAGGGGATAGCCGTTCTTGATAGTTAACTTATTCAATTCCCGATAATCGATGCACATCCTGAACGACCCATCCTTCTTTTTAGCGAAAAGGACTGGCGCTCCCCAAGTAGAGGTGCTCGGGTGAATGAAGCCTTTCTCAAGTAATTCCTGGAGTTGGTTCGAGAGTTCACGCATTTCAGATGGTGCGAGTCAGTAAGGAGCTTTGGCAACAGGGTTGGCTCCAGGAATGAGGTCGATACGAAAGTCGATATCACAACTTGGTGGAAGTCCGGGAAGATCGTCAGGGAACACATTAGGAAATTCACGTACCACAGGAACGTCTTTCACCCATGTCTTTCCTTTCTTTTCCTTCTCCACTACTACAATGTTAGCCAAGAAAGCTCTGTATTCCTTGCGAAGATACTTGCTAGCTTGGACACATGACATGAGCTTGAGACCATTCGAAGCAGTTTCGCCATAAACACACAATAAATCACCATTCGCGAGCGAGAATCGAATCATCTTATCGAAGCACACAACTTCAGCATGGTTTTTGCGAAGAAAGTTCATGCCTACTATGATGTCAAAACTTCCGAGTTGCATCGGAATAAGGTCGAGTGGGAAGATGTGATTGTTGAGCCCAAGAGTACAATCATGAAGAACAGAATTAACGGCGACAGTTCTTCCGGTGGCGACTTCGACATCGAACGTCGAGGGGAGATGGGAGCGCTTACGACTAAGAAGCTTCTCAAATTCAAACGACACAAAGCAGTTATCGGCTCCAGTATCAAACAAACATGAAGCATAAATACCATTCACAAGGAACGTACCATTGACTACGTTGTTGTCAGTCTAGGCTTGGCGTACGTTGATGTTGAAAGTTCTGGCGCGGGCGGCTTGTTACTGTTGCTGATGAGGCTGCTGTTGTTGAGGCTCTTGTTTCACCACCCTGTTCGGTCACATGTTCGCAAAGTGGTTGGGATCACCACATGCGAAGCAGACTCGGGCGTTGATCGCGGGTGCCTGAGCCGCTTGTTGGCCTTGCGGGGCTGGGAGCAGAGCTTGATGAGCAGTGGCTTGAGCTGGCGCTTGACGGGGACCAGTACAGCAGTTAGCAGTGAAGTGGCCGTACATATTGCAGTGGGAGCAGAAACGACAGGCGAGACCCACCGGGTGATGGTAAGAAAATATTGGGCAAGCTGGGTGGCGGCCTGTGTATGCACGCTTTGCAGGCGGTGCATAAGTAACTGGTGCTGGACGGTGGTGAGATTTCTGCTGAGCCGGTACGGCTTAAAGTGGAGCAGCAGTGGTGGTAACAGCACAGTTCTTGTTGCTGGAGCTGCTGTTGTTGTTCTTCTTCTTGCGGCGTGAGGACTTTGACTATTGAGCGGCGGCGGTTTCGGCAGTGGGTACGGTGGTGACTTGATGCAGGTTCTTTGAAGTCTTATCCCAAAAACCAGCTTTTACCCGTTTGTCGTTGATTTCAGCGGCAAGCAACTATGTTTCTTTGATCGTTGCTGGCTTTGCGGAATGCACAAAATCTGCAACACAGTCGGGTAGAGCTCGGATGTACTTCTTTATCGTTATGTCGGACATCTTCACTTGGTCGGGACAAATGATGCTGAGCTGCTTAAAGCGAGCAGTCAGGGCAGCGTTGTCTCCTTCCTTCTGCTTAATGTGCCAAAATTCATCCTCCAGCTTTTGGCGTTCATGGGGAGGGCAGAATTCATCCATCATAATAGCCTTCAACTCTTCCCACGTCAGCTCGTATGCTGCATCATTTCCGCTTTTGTTTCTCTCGACCGTCCACCAGTCTAATGCGCGGGACTGGAAGACGCCGGTATCGTTTAGAGTGCGGAGATTTTCCGGACATCCACTCTGGCGCAGAGTGACTTCGACGGAATCGAACCATTGAAACATAGCCGTTGGGCCATCTTCTCCAGTGAATTCCTTTGGACCGCATGCCTTGAACTGCTTAAAGCTGAAAACAGTCTTGGTAACAACTTTAGGAGCTTCGGTTCTGGACTCCTCAGACGATTTGCTAACATTCTCGTAAATCTCACTCACGATCTGAGGCACAACCTTTGCCACTTGTTTAGCGAGGATGGCAGCAAGGCATTTGTCCCCCTGTTCCTGACGAGAGAGTCGTGGGTGACGGGGTCCAGATGATGGTCCAGTTGACATTGTCTACAACAAACATCGTCATAGGTCTCAGACATCTCATAATCAAATCTCACCTCACACGTCTAATACTATTAAAGCTCAGGAACACAACGAAACATGTATCACATAAACACGTAGGCACATAATCACAGATTCACATAGAGACACAGAAGCACAGAAGCATGTAAGGCACAGAAACACAGAAGCACATACGCATGAAATCATAGAGGCAGTCAGAATACAGAAACATATCATTCAAAGTTCGCGAGTGTTCGAATATAGCAATCGCGAATAACTTAGCGAGTAGTATAGCATAAACGTATGGTATAGTAAGCAACATAACGTACGTTGGTTCCTTATGGTAGTAACGATTTGTTAACGTTTTGAGATAGATATGCAAATGCGGGTTGTGCGTGTTGATCGAAGTTAAAGCAAAGATCGAATAAGTCTCCAAAATTTAAACACATAAACAGGGAACTACACATACAAACACATAAAATCGACATATCATCAGAGTCAACAGTTGCGGGCTCAGAATCGAAACACATAAAAATCAGGAAATAGATCGTCTGCGGCTATTAGACATTGACTATCCAAATTGATTCGACTATTCTCAAGGACTTGTTGTACACATTTTGACTTTCGCGACTGTGCTTTTGCCTCGATTCTTGGGCGTTCGGCACGCATCCCTTTAGTCATACCGTGACTTCAGGTCGTTGGAGTCCGTCGAGACTTTGGTGAGAGTTTTGTAAAACTAAGTAAAGGTCGGAACAAGTCGTCAAGGTTAGGGTTTCACCCCTGGCTTAACAACTTCTTTCCTGTTTTGATAAAATAAAAGAGAACTATGCGTCAAAGTATGGATTTCACTCCTATTTCAACGCAATTTCTCGAGTTTATAGATAAAAATATGGGTTGATCAGGAAATTTAGTCGAGAGTTTGCGGTTTTCACACCTAATCTCGACTTAATCGCTCATTTGTATTTGAAAATTCGAGTGCGGTGATAGTGTAACGTAGGCGAGAATAGTGAGAAATAGCAAGTACGCTCACACATGATCCCTACTGGACATGCACGAGTCGGTCTGTTGGTTCCTAACTATAGACTAGGTCTCTAAGACATCGACCCGGACTAGGTCGAGTCTTGCCTAACTCCCTATAGTTATGACTCTGATACAAATCTGTCACACCCCAACCGATGGCGGAAACATCGGGGCATGGCACTGAGCGAAACAGATTGTCCAGAAGTTTCCATAACAACTATATTTACCAAATATTTTAAAGTAACACATCCCATACCATGTCATAAATGATAATACGGTTATTACAGAAAAGATCTAGTCAAATTGTTCTGTTCCGACAACTCAGATTTTTCTTACAGACAATTGTTTATTTATTGGTTTCTAGGACTCCGTCCCTAGCCTCAATTTCATCACCAGCACACAAAGCATGTAAACATCCTAAGCACCTGTCACATACGTTAAAGTAAAAGTCAATACACATAGTGTAAAGGTGAGCATACAAGTTTGATTAATAGCATATAGGGTTCGAAAGCGTTACGCATAACCAACACGTACACAGAGTGAAATGAGGCATGTTAGTTATCGACATGAACCTATCGATACCAATGACTGCGGGTTGATTTCCCAAGGAAGTTCGCGATACTCACTCACCACTGTGAGCCATGTAGGTAATTGTCCTTAACAACCCCCGAGTGAACGGGTGCTGAGTCCAAACTAATAGTACTATCGTTGCTAAGGCAGGTAGACAGTATTCCATGTGTAAACATAACAAACAAGCATTCATTAAGTCACGTATAACATGCGGTAACGGTTAGCGTTTTAAAGTATTGCATAGTGTGTTCGATGTGATTTAGTATAAGTAACGTATGTAACACCCAAAAGTGCGTAAAGCAAAAAAAGGGATCGAGTATACTCACAGCGGTTGATGGATTGAAGGGAGCGCTAGAGAGTAGGGTTAGCCTGAACAGATTGATAGTATAACGATAAGCGACGCGTAAAAAGGAACAAGTGAAGGTTGGGTCGATCAGCAGTTCGATCGGATGGTAGTCCGATCGGATGACCGGTGGTTCGGTTGACAGTCCGCTCGGATGGTCATCCGGTCGGGTGACCTTTCAAGTGGATTATTTATTCCTTTGGGAAGGATGTGTTTGTGTATGATGGCTTGACTTTTGAAGTTTTCGTTGTAGTATTTTGAAAACATAGAAGTATCTCTACCTTTTAGGTCGATCGATCGAACGACCGTTCGATCGGGCGACAATCCAATAGGTTGGGCACTTCAGCGAGAATAAGTTCACAGCAGGTTGTCACTCGATAGGACGGTTGTTCGATCGGGTGGCATCCTTTGTGCATTGAACATGTTGAAAATTGGTTAAGTGTGGAAGTTTAAATGTCTCATGATTCGAATGGCAATTCGATCGGATGGTAGTCCGATCAGACAACAATTCGTTCAACATTCAGACTTCAAATATTGGCAATAATGGTTAAGTGTGGACCCAATGGTGCAAGTCGATCAGTTGACAACCCGTTCGGTCGACAGTCCGTTCAGACGGTGGTCCGATCGGACGGCATTTCATCCTGGTCGTTCCGTTCGTCTTACACTTGGCTGTTTTTGATCGTTTGTTGTTTTATCGGGATGTGTTGATATCGTGCTAGCCAACAGAACCCCATCCTAAGCTCTAGTGACCTGATTGAACATGAATCACCCAAGTTCAGTCAGTCCACCGGTTCAGGACGATTGTTCTTGGTTAATCCGGAATCGATAATCTCATGGGTAGAATACGGATCTTGAACCAACGCAACCACAAGAATGAGTAGTAAGTCGGCACAAGCTCCGATTCTATCAGTTTTGAGTACATTGAGTGTAAAAGAGTTGAAAGAAAGTTGGAAAACCATCTTTCAATCCTTTTCATTGTGAATATGTTTAGATCTACAAAATATCTTTGTTTGTTTATGTGTAAATCAGTTAGATCTAAGTTGTTCTTGGTGGATTGAGGCCAAAACATGAAGTTCTTCAAGAACACATGATGACGTCATCCTAGAACACCTTGAATCTTGATGATTTCACGGTTAAAAGTTAAGATTCAAAAGA
>JARYGA010026895.1:0-21796 GCA_030545235.1 Helianthus tuberosus | reverse complement strand
TATGTGACATCCCTATATCACACAATATACTACATAACAAAACCCTACCTCTCACCCTTGTGCGACGACAATAGCAAGAACCCCTCTCCTGAATCGGTTTGCATCTTGATTAACCAGATTATCGGTTAGTAATCCTCCTTCATTCATTTCATGTTTGTGTGATAATGATTGGTTATTTGTTGTTTGGCCGATCGTGATTACATATGTATTGGAGTTGTGATTATTAGAACTATAAACGAATCAGGGTTTCCTTATGATAGAAGTCACGATAATAAGAACATGTTTATATGCATGAGCTGTGATGAGAAATTGTGATGAGTGTTCGACTTGGCTGTTCCTATTGTTAATAATGTTATGGTTCTTAATCATGTACATAAAATCTATAATGATGTTACTCATGATTGCATGACTTGGTTGTTTCTTAGATCACATGACTAGATTGATTTAGGATGTTTTGTTATAATCATTGCTGAATAAAACTCTAACAGATTATGTGCATAGGGAGGGGATCGAATGGGATTATGGGTTGTGGTTTAGTCACTGCTAAACATCATTGTTGTGGGGGGGTTTATATAAGGGATGACTTCTTGTGAGTTGGTGGTTATGAGACATTATCCGTTAGTAGTGCTGTGATTACGGGTTGATTTCATGAACAATATACGTAATTAATATGGTTAGGTTATAGTTGGTGATTATTCTTATATCCGATAACCTTGTGCGATGTGATGTTCTTGGGTAGATTAGATGATTGTCGATAAATGATGTGTGTTGAATAAATATTTGTAGAATACCTGATGCATGTTACAGAACTCTTGGTATGCATATATTGACCCATGGATTTGATATGGTTGGGATATGGATGATAAAATTTGGATAAACCATGAATAAAAAAATGGCAGCCCATGTGATCCATCAATGTTGTCAGTCATAGTTACTAGTACTAGGTGAATTAATTAATTGATATGATAATGGACATGTGTTTGTTGATTTTGAGGTATGTCTTTTGGCCGATCTGCAAATGTAAGAGCTGTTGATAATGGAATCACTAATTGTACTTAGTTCAATTAAAAGTGTACACTAAATTGGAAAAAAGAAGAACTCTCGGGATGTACAACAGTCGAAAAGCTAAGGTGGCAGAATTGGAATTATTGGCGGAAGAACGAAATTTATTACAGGAGGAATTAGAACACAGGTCAGAGTTGATTCAATACATATTGGAGGTGGAAAAACAGAAGCAAGCGGATACGAGACAAAAGTCTCGGGCAAGGTGGGCGCTCGAGGGAGATGAAAACTCAAGTTTTTTCCACTCCATTGTTAATGCTAACATCAGCTCTAATCGAATTAATGGGGTTTTTATCGGAGATGATTGGATAACCAACCCGGTGGTCATAAAGCAGGAATTCTATGATTTTTTTGCTCAACTTCTGTCTGAACCAAAGGAGTCGAGACCATTGTTTAACTGCCCAAATATTGCGGTTCTATCGCCGGAAGATGGTGAACTCTTAACTGGGCCATTTACACTTGTGGAGATAAAGAATGCTGTTTGGGATTGTGACGGTGACCGGGCACCAGGGCCGGACGGGTTTAATTTTAAATTTTTAAAGAGATGCTGGAACGGGCTACAAAATAATTTTGTCAAACTATTTGAAGAATTCTACGACAACCCAAATATCAATCGAAGTTGTACATCGTCGTTCATCGCATTAATTCCCAAGGTAAAAGATCCTCAAAGGCCGTCCGATTTCCGCCCCATCAGCCTTATCGGTTGCATCAACAAGGTCATTTCAGCTAGTTATCGGGAAACTAATATCCGAGGAGCAAACAGCATTTTTATCCGGTAGAAACATTACCGACGGCCCTTTAATTCTGAACGAAATTTGTGCATGGATGAAAAGTTCGAAAAAAGAAGGTATGATTTTCAAGGTGGACATACACAAAGCTTATGATTCTCTCAGCTGGTCGTTTTTGCTCGGGGTCATGGAACAGATGGGTTTTCCATTAAAATGGCGTAAGTGGATTATGGCTACACTTTCCTCAGCCCGGGCATCCGTTCTCGTTAACGGCTCACCCACTATGGAGTTCGAATGCTCATGCGGGCTCAGACAGGGAGATCCCCTATCTCCATTCTTATTCATAATTGCCATCGAGGTTCTATCTGGTGTCATGAAAAAGGCGTCGGAGACAGGGCTGTTTCACGGAATTAGGTGCAACAACTCGGGTATGATACCCTCACATTTGTTATACGCTGATGATGTGGTTTTTGTAGGGGAGTGGTCCGCTGCAAACGGATTAAATCTTCACCGTCTTTTAAGATGTTTTTATTTAATTTCTGGGCTGCAAGTAAATCTATCAAAAAGCAGGCTTTTCGGGGTAGGAGTATCGGAGCTGGAGTTAACCGACATGGCAAATATACTCCGATGCAGAGCCGGATCTTTCCCATTCAAGTATCTGGGGCTATATGTGGGAGCAAACATGAATTTAGTAAGGAATTGGAAACCAATTGTAGAATTATTCAAGAAAAGATTATCAATTTGGAAAGCCAAAACACTTTCTTATGGCGGGAGGATAACCTTAATAAAAGATGTGCTGAGTTCGTTACCAACCTATTTTTTCACACTTTACAAAGCTCCGGATCTAGTCTTGAAACAACTTGAAAGTCTCAGGAGAATTTTCTTTTGGGGTGGGACCGAAGAAGATTCAAAAATGAGTTGGATGGCCTGGGATAACGTTGTAGCACCGGTTAAGTACGGAGGTTTGGGTTTCGGATCTCTCCGAGATGCAAATCTGTCGATGCTTGCGAAGTGGTGGTGGAGATTCAAGACGGAACCTAATTGTCTTTGGAGGAAAGTAATGTGGTCTATTCATTATAGTTCCCGATCCTGGAATTATATACCTACCAAGCTTTCGATCACCGGCCCGTGGAAAAACATCTTCAACATAGCACCTTTATTGTCAAAAAAAGGTGTCGACATCGAAAAAATTATATTAGGAGTGGTACATGGTGGGAATGATATGGCCTTCTGGGTAGACACTTGGGTCGGTTCTCAGCCGTTGCTTTATGTTTTCCCTTTGCTATTCCAGCTGGAAAAGGAGAAAAGGTGCACAGTAGCGGACAGGTTACAGGCTGGAGTTTCGGGGGTCTCTTGGGCGTGGAATTGGAAGCGTCAACTGTCGGATGCCGCTGAAATTTGTGAATTTCAGCAACTAAACTCCATGCTGGTAAATGTCTCGGTCAGTGGTGAAGCTGACAGGTGGCGGTGGCTGTTGGATCCCTCAAACGGTTTCTCTGTAGCCAGCATTAAGCGTGTTATTCAATGTCATAATCGGAATTTGTAGGCATATTTAGTGGAGTGGAACAACTGGGTTCCAAAAAATCGGGATTGTTGCTTGGCGAGCCGAAAAGGAAAGACTACCGACACGGGTCGCACTTGAAAGAAGGGGCGTTACGGTACAGTCAACGGTATGTATTCTATACAGAGAATACCCTGAAACCAGCGATCATCTTTTTGTCTCGTGCGGCTACGCTCAAATTGTCTGGCAGGTTCTGTGTCAATGGTGTAAAACACATCCCATTTTGGCTTTCAGCCTTAGAGATATCCTTGATTCCCACAAGCAATTCGATGGCTCAAAGGAAAGAAGAAAGGCTTTTCATGCGGTTTGTTTGGTGACGATTTGGAGTATATGGAATATGAGAAACGAGCTAATGTTTACGGGGAAAGATAAGTCGATAAACGACATTGTCGAAGAGATTAAGACTAAGAGTTTCCTTTGGATAAAGAATCGATCAAAAAATCTGGAGCTGACCTTGGATCATTGGCGTAGCTTCGACGTGTTTTAAAAAAAATCGAATTTTTGTCGGTTTCATGGCTGTTTAGTTGGTAGACATTTGTAATCGGTGATTGTATGTTTGGTGCTAGCCACTGGCTAGAAATAAATAAAAATTTTATGTTGGCCGTTCAAAAAAAAAGTGTACACAAAATTCAAGTAAATTGATTATGATATATCATGGTCTGACAAACTAGATGACCTTGAATAAAAGGGGCAGCCATGTGTAGTCTTGATCTAATCAAAGCACATGGGTATTTTTAATGAGGTTGTCATGTGATAGTCTAGGGAATAATGAACATTTTTGCTATGGTGGTTTGTGAATCTGCATGTGAATCGCATGAATGTGAGTGAATATATTACTTGTGTATTAAAGGTAGAGTATGTGATAACTTATATATATATTAACTAAACATGATTTGAACTACGTGCATGTATTACTTGTATATTAAATGTGGGGTATGTGAATTAAGAATACATGAGTTAACCGTACGTAAAATACGTGGGTTATGTGCACATGAAACTGATTGTTGTCGATAACCATGATAGGGCGTGTTTGAGCAACTATTAATCGAATAACTAATCCTACCGAGCAAACCAAAGGTGAGTTCACTACATTCGAGCATGCGTCCCAGTGGGTGGGGACAGTCAGTGGGTAACCCGTGGAGGGATAAGTCTTTTGGGTAAAAACGGGTATATTGGTTAATATTCTCACCTATCATTCTTGTAAGTCCCTTATATTGTTACCTGGAGGGTAACGGGTATTAGTTGGTAGCGCTACTTAGGTTTGGCACCCTCACACCGCTCCTAGAGAGGACGGATGTGAACTAATGACCCAGTCGGGCCCAGTACTGGATAGGAGTACGTGGGAAAGGGCAGTCATGTACTTCAGGAGCCGTCTTGTTCGGAATTGAGACATTAACAATATTACTTGCATTTGTCAGTGAACTGTTTTACATACAACTGGTAACAAACGTTTTCTTAACTGTGAACTCGCCAGCTTTGTCTGATACACTTGTTACATGCTCGCAGGTCGTTAGGTATATTGGAACAGGAACTTGCTGGATGGAGGGCTTGAGTGGTCATGGTTCACACCGATTGGTTTTATTTATTGAACATTGGTTCTTACATTTGTTTGGAAAATGTTTATATTGTGATACGTTAAAGCTTCCGCTGAATTTGCTGGTTTCGAATAACTTATGTTTGGATTTTAATATTAAATGATGAAACTTTATTTTAAACTTATGGATTCAATGTAATTGGTGGCTCGTTGCTAGTGAGTCACACACCTAACAGGGACACTCCCTAGGTGGTATTTTGAGGGTGTGACAGAAGCCTCTACAGATTGAAGACAGGAAAGTCAAGAACCTTAAGCAAAAGAGATTAGTTCTGGTCAAAGTAAAATGGGACTCCAAAAGAGGACCAGAATACACATGGGAACTTGAATCGGAAATGCAAAGGAAATATCCACACTTATTCCAGTAGATCTCGATGACGAGCTCTAAAATAAGGTGGGGAGGATATAACAACCCTAAAGAAAACCGACATCCTCATAAATTTTTCGACGCCCTAAAAATTTTTAAAATATCCCAATATGTCCCTAAAATACCCCCATACGTAAAAACGGGCCCCGAATACCTATTATATTATTAAAATTAATTAAAAATCAAAATTTTGGGGCTGTCACGGGGCGCGTAAGCCACCCCGTTAGCTTACACGGGCCGCGAGCGATCAACAAACGCGGCAAAACCCGGTGCCGACACGTGTCATCAACTTGTTGAACCTACTAAGTGACTCGGATCAGCTACAGCCTAGGACACCTACTACGCGGGCCGCGTAGGCCCTGGTCTTGTTTTACGCGGGCCGCGAGAAAAGCCAAATCAGGCCCTATAAATTGCAGCGAAAGGCCTTCAGTCGAATTCGCTCAAAACTTTCTTTCTTTCTCTAAATTTCACATAGTATACATTATACTCGGGCATAATACCCCCCCCCCCTAAATAACGAAGTTCTGCTCCGTTGTAAGTATCATAACCCCTGGATACGTATTAGATACTCTGCCCGATTGATCTAGGGTTCCGTAACAGCTGTCGTGGTTCTGCCCAAACGTAGTCGTTGGAATGCCGTCTCGGGGAGGGTATTACTAATGTTAAAATGGGTTATTATACTAACATGGTGCATTTGTGTAAATTATAGATTGTCACCAGGAAACCCTAAAGGATAATCTAAGACAGAAATGTGAGTAATCTCCTTTTTGCAAATTGTTTTTACAAAACCTCACTTAATTAATTATATATTAAACAATTATTGAGTATTTATAAGGATACAATTATCGTCGGTATGTTGGGGTTTTGTATATAAAATTAGTTACTGCCTTGCGAGGAGAAACTTTTCCACAAGTCGGGTCTGACAGTACCGTAGGTGGTAATTGATATGACTTGGAAACAAATATAATTGCGAGACCGCCCTCAATACTGTACAATGGTTTTTATTAAAACTTGATTGAACTGGGATTCACTCACCAGTATTTCCCACTGACAAAATGTTTTTAAACGCGTTTCAGGTAACAAAATGTGAAAGCCAAATAGAAGCCAGCTGGACAGCACTGAAGGCTTGGAAAAGTGGCAATAAAGTTACCTAAAATAAAATAGTTGTTTTTATTAAATAAAAATAGGATTTATTCCTATGAAAATGTGTGTACTGCAAACTTGGGTTTTATCCCATGTGTTTAATATTATGAAAGTGTGGTATTTTACTCTGATCAAACCTAACTACGGTCGTGATGAAAATTCCGCTGCCAAATTAGACAATACCAGATACCACCGAACTGGTCGCGGCCGTCTGTTCCTGTGTTTAAATAGGGGACGGGGGTTGCGACAGATCCTATCATCCCCTATAGGTTTTAATATCTACACTTATTCCATCTTTATCAGAATCTAACTTGTTCCCTGTTGCCATGGGAGTTTTTGAAACATAGCAATTTTCAAGTGAGTATTTTTGAAGAATTGTTTTTACATATTTTGATTGACTCAAAAATATTCCAATAATTCTTTGTTATACTTAAACCTAAGAAAAAGGTTAACTCACCCATCATGCTCATTTCAAAGTGGCTGGTCATTAGCTTTTTAAACTTTTTACAGAAATTTTCATTTGTTGATCCAAATATGATGTCATCAACATATATCTGGACCAACAAAGTATGACCTTTGTGTGTTTTGAGGAAAAGTGTTGTGTCAATAGTACCTTTATTAAACCCAGAATTTAGTAAGAAGTTTGAGAGTGTTTCATACCAGGCTCTAGGAGCTTGCTTCAAACCATACAAGGCTTTGTTTAATCTATAGACATGATTTTGAAATTTTGGATCAACAAAGCCCTCTGGTTGATGCACATAAACTTCTTCCTTAATTTTTCCATTCAGGAAAGAAGATTTTACATCCATTTGATAAACCTTGAAATCATTGGATGCAGCAAATGCAAGAAAGATTCTCACAGCTTCTAATCTAGCTACTGGTGCAAAAGTTTCATCATAGTCTATACCTTCTTGTTGACAATAACCTTTGACCACTAGCCTTGCTTTATTCCTTGTGATTATGCCATTTTCATCATATTTATTTCTGAATACCCATTTTGAGCCTATGACAGATTTTTCATTTGGCTTAGGCACCAGATCCCATATCTTGCTCTTTTCAAACTGATCCAGCTCTTCTTGCATAGCATGAATCCAGTCTGAGTCATTTAGAGCTTCCTTGACAAATTTGGGTTCTATTTTGCTTAGGAACCCAGCGAATGCACACTCATGTGTTGTTGCAGATCTTGTTCTTACACCATCTGCTGGATTGCCAATGATGTCAGAATGAACATGTCCTTTAATCCATCTCAACTTGTTGTGAAAAGTTGTTGGTTCGGATGGATTTGAAGTTTCCCCTTGAACATTTGGCTCAGTTGTATGTAGTGTATCAGAATTTTGATTATCAGACATGGTTTCAGTGTTCTGATTCAAGATTTTTGATACACTTCCCATTTGTTCTGCAGGGTTAGTACATGAATTATCTATTGATTTGTTTGTGAAAGATTTATCATGTTCTAAGAAATCTTCTGTTATCATTTCAAAGAGATGTTCATAATTTTCTGGTTTGTCAGAAAAATTTACTTATTTCATGTATTCATCAGAAACCTCTGTTTCTGATGAGTCATCAAAAGAAACATACAGACTTTCTCTGATTGTCCTTGTATTTAGAATAAAAATTCTATAAGATTTTGAGGACAAAGAATAACCAAGAAAAATACCTTTTTCTGCTTTTCTATCAAATTTTTCAAGGCTTTCAAAATCATTGAAAACAAAACATCTACAACCAAATGTATGTAAAAATTTTACACTTGGAATTCTTCCATTGATAATGTTGTATGGTGTCTTGTTTAGCCTTTTGTTGATTAGGGTTCTGTTTTGGGTGAAACAGGCATTTGCTATTGCTTCTGCCCAAAAATGAGTGGGCATTTTAGCATAAGCAAGCATTGTTCTGGCAGCTTCTACTAAAGTTCTATTTTTTTCTTTCAACCACCCCATTTTGTTGAGGTGTTCTGGGAGCAGAAAAGTCATGATAAATTCCTTTACTCACAAGAAAGTTCTCAATTTTTGAATTTTTAAATTTTGTCCCATTGTCTGATCTGATCCTTCTTACTGTTAGTTTCAACAGAGTTTCAATTTTCTTGATAAAATTAATGATCAGATCAGGGGTTTCACTTTCTTCCTTAAAAATCTACCCATGAGTACCTGTCGAAATCATCAACTATTACTAGTATATATTTCTTTCTATAAAAACTTTCTGTACTTATAGGTCCACACAAATCCATATGTAAAAGTTCCAAATTTTGTGTGATAGAAGACTCAGAAATTGATTTGTGTGAACTTCTTTTGGATTTTCCCATCTCACATACTTCACAAATTTTATCCTTCTTTGAGGATATAAAAGGTAATCCTTTTACCAGACCCTTTCTTGCTAATTTGCTTAGGTTTTTGAAATTTAAGTGGGCTAACCTCTTATGCCATAACCAACTACTACCCTTGTTGATTTTTTAAAATAAACACAGTTTTGGATGTTCATTTTCTTCTTTGAAATCAAAGTAGTAAATTGATTGTCTAATCCTTTTTCCACTTAAATAAATTTTATTATCATCAATACCTATTAACAAGCATTTTTCTGGTAAAAAGGTTACTTGAAAACCTTTATCACAAAATTGACCACAACTTAGCAGATTGTATTTTAAGCTTTCAATATAGGCTACTTTCTCTATGGTAAAACATCAATACCTTATATATCCATATCCCATGATCCTCCCTTTCACTCCATTTCCAAAATTTACCAATTTACCAAGCTATGAAACAAAGTTGCTGAGTAAGCTCCTGTCCCCAGTCATGTGCTTGGAGCTTCCTGAATCGCAGTACCAGATCTGCTGCACATGATGGTCCTGAAATGGAATGATTAGAGGGTTTTTGGTACCCAGGCTTGCTTGGGTACTCTTTCTGATGAGATCTTAATCAGGTTATTTTCTCTTAATGACCTTTCATCAGAATATCTGTTATATGCTGAGCCATAAACATATTTTTCATTTTCCTTTTGGAGATGGTGTTAAACAAGCTTCAGTATGTCAACACACATACAAGATTTATCAGAATTTTCTGATATTCTTTCTTGTGATGGAATGAGTGGATAATTTTGAAAAGATGAATGAACTGCTTCTGGAGTCTTTAAAGATTCTTGTTTGCATTCACTTCTTTTTGGTTTAAAGTTGGGTTTTTCAAAAGCGTATTCAGAACAGGTTGATTTGAAAGATTCAGAATCAGATTCTGATGAAAATTTATCAGAAATCTGTTGAGTTGCTTTTACAAAGACAGTGGGTTTGCTATTTCTTCTTTTTACATATCCCAAACCCTCTCCTTTGTTCTTTGGTGTGGACTCAATGAAGCTTATAAATTATTTTGCTTGTTGAAAACCTCTTACATTAATTTCTTTATCATTGATTTTCTTGTAAAGATCTTTTCTTTCATTTTCAGAGAACTCAATTTTAGCTCTGTGGTCTAAATTTTCTTCTATTAGTAATTGGTTTTCAAGAATGATTTTATTCATGGTCCGTTGCAACTCATATGATTTTTTACTATCTGATTGCTGTTTATCTTGCAGATTTAGAAAATCTGACATAAGCTTGTTTAGCTTGTGTTCAAGATCAAGATTGTCTAAATTTACCTGTTGTCCTGAAGTTTCTGAGAAAGTGCCATAAGACAGAAATTAGCCATTTCTTCTTCTTCTTCATCAGATGAATCATCAGATAGCCATGTATCTGTCCCAGCAATTAAGCTAACTTGTTGCTGCTTCTTTGCCTCTTCTAGCTTCTTCTCATAATAAGCAACATCCTTCAGCTTCTTGGTCTTGCATTCTGATGCATAGTGACCTCTCTGCTTGCACTTGTAGCATACAACTTCAGCATTCCCTTTATCCTTAGATCTAACTTCTTCCTTAGATCATCCATCCATCCTCCCTCTGTCACTTCTCTGGTATCTTTGGCCTCCTCCCCTCAACCTCTGCTCAAATGTTTTGGTGAGCAGTGTTATTGCTTCGGCAAAAGCTGAAAAATCTGATGATGTATCAGAAATTTCAAGATTTTGACTGTTTGAAGATTGTGGATCATTGGTAGGTGGTGTTCTTTGTGAGTTTGTGATAAGAGCTAAAGATCCCCCTCTTTGAATGGTTTCTTCAAATATTTCTTCCTCTCTGGGGATCAAGATGCTGTATAAGTCATGAAGACTCATATTTCCTAGTTCTAAGGTTGAGGACAAAGTCATGGTTAGACTTCTCCATTCTCTAGGTAAAGCATCTAGAAATTTTATGTTTCTTTCATCATTTGATTTTGTTATACCAAATTTCTTTAGCTCGTTCAAAAGTTTTGTAAATCTTTGATATGTATCATTTAATCTTTCATTGGGTAAACTTTTGAACCTATCATATGAGGAAACATTGTTTGTTCTCTTGTTTCTCTTCATCCTTTCTCCTCCTTCACAAAGATTTTCCAACTGATCCCATATTTCCTTAGCTGATGCACATGCATCAACTTGTGAAAATGTCATTGGGGATGGCCATTATTAAAAGTGACTTTGCCCCTTCATCCCCTGCCACCTTTTCCTTGTCTTCCTCACTCCAAAGTATTTCACTTTTGGGAGCTCGGGAGGCAGGGATAGCAGGTGATTGGTCAGTTGCTGGAATAGCTAGTATTTCAGTCATTGGTATATGTGGACCCCTTTCAATGGATTGAAACAGAGCTCGGTCATGACCATTGAGGAAATTGACCATCCTGATTTTCCATTGGGGGCTCTAACCAGAGTCGGAGGTTTAGACATAAAACCAATGTGAAAAGCATTATTCCATGATTGATATCTGGCCATATTTAGAGAAAAGAATATGAGCGATTGATTGTTTGAAAATAATTTATTCAATCAGCTCTTATACCAATTGTTGGACCCAGTATGGGCTTAAAAACTTCTTTTCACGTAATATGTCAAGTGATTTCAGTAGATGTGAAAAAGTTGTGCGGAAATGGAAATCAGACTTTCAAGAAACAAGACCTACAGAATTATCAAGTAAATTGACCATCCTGATTTCAGTATGGGCTTAAAAACTTCTTTTCATACATGATTACACAACTTTTTCACAATTCTCTGCTAAAACCCTCACTATATAACTCACACTTAGCAGGAATTCAAAAATCACTCACCTTCCTCACAAAAACTTCAAAACAATCATCCCCTGTTCTTCACTCAAAATCCAAAAATCCCTAAATTTCAAACCTTAATTCTCAAAATTCAACAATGGCTGAAGTAAACCTCAACATCCCAATTGTTCAACATGAAGTACCTTTTGTTGAAGACACAGAATTTATACCAATGAAAGAAAATAATCTGCTGATGAATACAGAGCATTCGGAATATGACATGAGATGTCAACTTCTGCTAGAATATCTTATGAAATGTCCAATCTCAGGAGCACTAACAAAAGGAAGAGAAGTACCAGAAAAATTATTACAGCAATTTGTTCATACTTTTAATGAAGATGAAGAGAATCCGGCTCTGCTCATGTATGGGGAAATGTTTTTGTAACATTAACCCCTGCAAGGGTAAGAGAATGGCTTGAACTTCCAATTCTTGAAAATTACATTGAAGCACCAACCAAAGAAGATTTGATAAGCTTTATCAGTGAGCTTGGTTACAAGAACAAGAAAATCAACAAAATTGGAGCAATAAGAAGAAATGAAATGCCGGTCATCTGGAAAGTGATGATGGAAGTGTTAAACAAATGTCTCACATCAAAGATAGGAGGAACTGATCAAGTCAGTCAAGCTATTCTGACAATCATGTATGGACTCATAACTGGGTTCAAAATTGATTATGGAACAGAAATTTTTAATCTACTCAAAAGATCAATCCTCACCAGAAATGGAAGAATAACCTCACATCTGCCATATCCAAGGTTAATCTCAATTTTTATTTCTGAAACATTTGCTGAAAGGGACATAGAAATTCCAATTTTGGAAGATATCTGGAGTTCAAATGCCATGAAGGCATGGAGTTCCAATCATGGATGGGAATCAGACAAAGATATCCCTGAGTTACCAGAAAGCATGATGTGCCTCATTGCACCAGACTCACAATACAGACTACAACATGAAGAAATTCTTGCTAATTCAGACTCTCCAACAGAAGAACCCAGCAAAGTAGTGTTTAACTCTTCTTCATCACCAGAAGAGGAAGAAGTTGAGAAATCCTGGTCATCAGAAACAGAGGCTGCAGGAGGAGAAGGAATTCTGAAGATAACAAATTCACCAGAAAACCAGACAGAACATGCAGAAGGCCAACAGATTCATGAAGGTAGAATTCATCTCGATTTTGATATTCATCAAGAAGAAGCACATGAACACTTTGAATAATCTCACATTGCTGGGGGAACTCATGAAGATGCTGAAGATCAACACAATGAAGAATCTCACTTTGCTAGTACTGCAAATGAAGCAACTGAAGTCATACATCATGATGAGTCACGGGTTGCTGGTACATCTCTTTTAAACACTATTTTAGTTGATACTCATTCAAAAGAAACAATATCAGAAGGTTCAGTTAATGTTTCTTACAAGATAGAATATAGAAAAACTGATGTTGATGAAGATGTTACAAGTTCTATTCATCTCAGCTCCAAATCAGAAAATGAGAAAGAGGATGAGATCCCAACAAATAGAGATCACCCAACTGATCAAGGAAATCTGGGAAAAGGTAATTTCTTTACCTCAAAAACTTATGGAGGATCATATGTTGATATGATTCAAGGACATAAGGAAATCCAGGATGAGAATGTGTTTTTCACCTCTGGTGGAGATGATTCTAGTACACTTAAGGTTGCACCAAAATCTAGTAAAGCCAAAAGTGACCCCATCATTTCCAGAATAGCAGCATATGTGTTTGCAGCTGGAATGTTAGAAGGAACATCTGTTGTTCCAAATATCCCTGAAACACCCATGAACCAAGAAAAAAAGGAAACTGTGTTGGAAAATGTTTACAAAGCCTGCAAAAGAAATCCAGTAGAAGAAAAACTTGATATGTTGATGTCAGAAATACAAGGTCAAAGGGCTGATATAAAGACTTTGTTAGAATCAGTGGAGGTGATAAAGACACAAACTGAAAGAAACACTGAAGCACTAAAGTCTCTTCAAAAGATGAAAGAAAAAGCACCAGAATCCAACATCTCTACATCAGAAATCCAGATGATTCTCACAGAATTAGAAAAGATCAAGACACAAGTTGCAAATGTTGTGGAATCAAGACAATCAAGCAGTGCAAACAGAGTTTTGGAGGAAGTCACCATCCTAAGGGCAAGCAACAACAGTATCACAGATGCCCTTGAGAAGCTGTCAAAAGAGTGGGCCACAATACAGATGAAAGCGCAAACTGAATTTACCAAAGTTCAGAAAAGTATAGCCAGCAACTCAAATCAGGTAAAAGAGGTGCAACAACTGGTGAAGAAAATGCAATTTAACATTGCAAGATTGGCCAAAGTGGATCCTAGAGAAATCATGAAAGAAATTCATGTGGAAAGTTCTCATCAAGAAGTCCCAAAGTCAACTCCACAACAATCATCAGCTACACCCATCACAAAAGTCATAACAACAATGATGGGTCCACCTCCAAATGTCTCAAAAGATGAAACGCTGAAAAGGTGAGCAACTTCAAAACCTCAAGTTATTACAAATTTGAAACTCATAACTTCTCAAGCTGTCCCAAAATAAACGTTTTCTGATGACTCTGCCATGAGTAAATTGATGAATCTGCAAATAATGAATGAATGGGAACAAGAAGCTGATTCAAGAAAGCCAAATATTGTCAAAAGAAAAATCTCTGAAAATCAGTCAGACATGGTTCAACAGATTGACAGGGATATAATGATATTCCCTGAGTACAATCTGGTGAAATATTATTTGACAAAAGAAGATGTACCACCAAGACCATTGACTCCTGTCAGACTGGCTTTAAGGGAAGAGAGGATAAAAAGAGGTTTAAATAGCATTCACTACAAGAATGAGAATCCAGTAAAGAGAATTTTAAAAGTGGATGAAGTAAAAGTTGCAACTGATGATGTTGGAGGAACTTATGTGCAGAACATATACACCCTTCTGAGAGAAAATGGGGAAGAACAAAAGGTGACTGGTGAAGAAATTGCTGACAAGTTACTTCCTTTAGACATCCTGTTTATGAAGGATCAGTATGAAAAGGACAAGATAAATACCCAAGAAGTCAGAAGCGCTTTAAAGGGCATATCAAAGGCAGGAATACAGCTGTTTGAAAGAATGGCTTTTTCAGACTTTGATTTATGCATCAACTATGAGCATGTGCACAACAAAAAGGTGTATGTCAGATCACCCAAGACAAAAGTCCCCCCCCCCCCAGAGATATTGGAAGATGCAAGATCTGGAGACATCATTGAACTACCAAGTAAAACCGACAGTCATAACTATGGTGTCATCTTCAGAGATTTTGAAAGAAACAAAGCTCTTTTCAGAAGTGTTGACATCTGCAAGTACTCAAATCAGACTCTGAAGTTTATCATGAAAGGTATGAATAAGAGACAAGAACAACTTCAGAAGACAGGAAAGAAATTGGAAGGTCACAGAAAATAAATTGAAGAAATGATTGAAGAGTGGATTCAAGCAAGAACCTGGTACAAAGACATGTATGACATCTGCAACAAATACATCTCCTGGAAAGAAGAAGCTAAAGAAAGGAGATGTGCACAAGAAAGCGAAGCTGACCTAAAGAACTTGTTTATTTGAATTTTCATCTGTTATGTAATTTTCTTTTCAGAACATCAGTAACTGGTTTAATTTTGCAAAATGTTAAGTTTCCACTGTTTGGAAATTTTATGTTCATGAGATAGTTCATTTTCTTACAATACTTTAGGAAACTTTATTTGTAAGTATTGAAGAAAATTAGATTCAACTAGATCTATGAAGAAGATAACAGTCCTGAAGATCACAACAAGAAGAAGAAGATCGGATAGGACAACTTAAATGAACAGCATCTACTTCAAAGAATCACAAGTTGATCAAGAGCTGAAATAGATTATCAGAGAAGGTCATTTCTGATGGATCTGATGATATTTCTGATGAAATATCATCAGTTTCTGATGATTCTGATCATCAGATTTTCTGATGATTTGTTCATCAAAATTTCTGATGAAGTGGTTTATCAGAAATTCTGATGAATACCCCACTTGTCAAAAAATCAACTCTATCCTGCCACAATGACTGAAGCTACTTGACATTATTGGATATCATGATTACAAAGGCAACTTGACTGTTGGATTCAATGAAAAGTCAAATGGCTACTTTATGCAGGACTTATTGCATGAATAAACAATTGTTTATTCATGTATCCAGCCTTCTATAAATAGAAGGCTCACCCAGTAGAAGACAATGAGTTAAGCTTAGCATTCAATACATACTACAAAACTCCATTGCCCTCTCACCCACAGAATTCAAGATTCATTTGTATTAGATAATAATCTTACAATCACCTTGTAAACTACTTTGTTTCAAAGTGATATAAACTTGATAATTCTGTAGGTCTTGTTTCTTGAAAGTCTGATTACCATTTCCGCACAACTTTTTCACATCTACTGAAATCACTTGCCATATTACGTGAAAAGAAGTTTTTAAGCCCATACTGGGTCCAACAATTAGTATCAGAGCTGATTTCAGTATGGGCTCTGATACCAATTGTTGGAACCAGTATGGGCTTAAAAACTTCTTTTCACGTATTATGGCAAGTGATTTCAGTAGATGTGAAAAAGTTGTGCGGAAATGGAAATCAGACTTTCAAGAAACAAGACCTACAGAATTATCAAGTTTATATCACTTTGAAACAAAATAGTTTACAAGGTGATTGTAAGATTATTATCTAATACAAATGAATCTTGAATTCTGTCGGTGAGAGGGCAATGGAGTTTTGTAGTATGTATTGAATGCTAAGCTTAACTCATTATCTTCTACTGGGTGAGCCTTCTATTTATAGAAGGCTGGATACATGAATAAACAATTGTTTATTCATGCAATAAGTCCTGCATAAAGTAGCCATTTGACATATTCATTGAATCCAACAGTCAAGTTGCCTTTGTAATCATGATATCCATTAATGTCAAGTAGCTTCGGTTATTGTGGCAGGATAGAGTTGATTTTAAGACAAGTGGGGTATTCATCAGAATTTCTGATAAACCACTTCATCAGAAATTCTGGTGAACAAATCATCAGAAAATCTGATGATCAGAATCGCCAGAAACTGAAGATATTTCATCAGAAATATCATCAGATCCATCAAAAATGACCTTCTCTGATAATCTATTTCAGCTCTTGATCAACTTGTGATTCTTTGAAGTAGATGCTGTTCATTTTAATTGTCCTATCCGATCTTCTTCTTCTTGTTGTGATCTTCAGGACTGTTATCTTCTTCATAGATCCAGTTGAATCTAATTTTCTTCAATACTTATAAATAAAGTTTCCTAACAGTTTCCCCCTAAGTATTGTAAGAAAATGAACTATTGATGCGTGTGAAGTGTTATATATATTAGGTGTATATTTTAAGCCCTTTTTAACACTTATTTTAGCCAAGTTTTAAATTTATAAAACACGATATTTCACTAACACTAAACACACATATGGGCAAGTGCACCCATCGTTGAGTGTAGTATAGCGTTGGTAAGATACCGAGGTCGTCCAAGGACACAAGAGCTTTTAGTACCGGTTTATCCTCAACGTCTAATCAAAATAAAAGTTTAGAAAAAATGTTTAAAACTAGGAAAAATAAAAACTAACTAAAATGCTGAAAATAAAAATAAAAGAAAAACAGATAGACAAGATGAATCACTTGGTTCCGACTCGTATCTAGTATAACCTTTGATTATTTCCGCACTTTTGCACATAATTAAGATATTATCTTAGTTATTGTAGTAGGCCCCTCTTTTGAAGGTGACGTTACCCTCACCCCAGTAGTTTGAGTCAGCAAGGATACAATCCTAAAAGGGTGGATTATTGGAAGATAATGAATTAAGTTATTAATGCAGTATTGTGGTAGGGCCCGCTTTTGGCGGTGACGTTACCCTCGGCTAAGTAGTCTGAGTCAGCAGGGATACAGTCCTAAGTAGCCGGGTTATAGTATTAATAGTAGTTAACTTATGAGGGGATCAAAGAGTTTGGACCCCCGCCATCCAATACCGTGAAGCATTGAAGGAGGTCCTACTAAATTTGACCCAGGTCCATTGCAGGACCTCTAAACGCTGAACAATGGCAAGACCTTTACCAAACCGTTCCCTTAACCCCCGACCAGGTAGCCAACATACCTCCATATAGACCGTGGAGATATGAATGGTGAAAATCCTTTATTTTATATAGACAGTAAAATAATGCCAAGACACCACGGACAAACGATAAGGAAAGATCACCTTCAACATAAGTAACTAGTTATTAAAGTCATTAATACAAAACCAAATAAAAAGTGCAAGAGATTAGAAATAAAAAGTATTATACTAGACACTTTGTCTTCACCAAGTGATGTAAGAGACTTAGGCAAACATGGCCTTGATTGTCAAGAACTCTTACGATCAATCTTGGATCCCGAGACGACTCACACACTCTACGATGGACAATGGATGATGGTGGTGGTGGATGATGGTGTTGTGATGGTGGTGGGTGGTGGATGAAGTGTGAGAGAGGTGGTGTGCCAAGGGATGGTTTGAGCTTGAGCCAAGCACTCCTATTTATAGCCTGTACAGAAGCCTGGACACGGCCCCGTGTCCGCTGGACACGGCCCCGTGTCCACCCTTTTCTCTTTCTTCATTAATACAGTTTGTCTTTATTAGCTCCACACGCCCCCGTGTCCGCTGGGCACGCCCCCGTGCTTATCTGACATTCTCTCTCTTCATTCATTGTAATTCGCAATTACAATTAATGCGCCTGCTGTACTTTCGCCACGTCCCCGTGTTCACTGGACACGGCCCCGTGGTGGGAAATAGAAGCTTCTATAGGTTTGTCTTTTGTGCCAGGGCTGACCATTCTGGACACGGCCCCATGCTGAGCTGGGCACGCCCCGTGTCGGGCTGGGCACAGCCCCATGCTCAGCTTTCTTCTTGTTTTTTTCTTTGGGAGTTGTTGTCGAGGGGTCGGGTATGCCACGTTTCTTCCCTTTTCTTGTATTTATGTTAGATTTAGTTGCCTTTTTGCTTCTTTTGTTCATTTGAGCTCATTTAATCCTGAAAATACAAAAGGAAGACAAAAACACACTTTTTCCAACATTAGTACTAAAAAAGGGTTAGTTTTATGCCACATTTGATGTAATTTATATGTTACATTTTGCACACATCAAATACCCCCACACTTGAATCTTTGCTTGTCCTCAAGCAAAACTCTTTATAATGTGGCTTTACACTCCCAAATGGAATGGGTAGAAGAGAAGGTTTTTGGGCTTGTCATAGAGTGTCGGGATTTCCAAGATTCTTTATTAAGTTTTATTTTTATTTATTTACAATCCTATTCGTCATGATTTATTTAAAACTTTTCATATGATAAATTACTTATTAGGGCATAACATGCCTTTTTAAAATTCTATTTATATACGAGTTCACATACCTCACGGGGATCACTCAACACTCGGCCGAAGATGTATTTTAGTGAATCACTCGAGAGCGGCATGGAACTTACTCCTACCATAGGCTTGCCAAGCAATCAATCCTCCTCCTTTTTAACTATATACCTTTGTAAACATCAAGAGGACTTTTTGGGTGAAGGGTTAGGCTTGGGTTAAAGGTAGGTGGTTGGGTTAGTGGTTAGTAGAAAGGGCGAAAAAGCGTAACAAGCGTCGGTTTTCGAAAGACTTTTTATTTTTGCAATTTTTTTTTTATCTTGATGAAGCCAGTATTCAAACAAAGTTATTTTTGATGAACTTGCTTGTTTATTTATTTTGCTTCATCATCAACACTTTTTTTTTTTTTTGAAAGTAATACAAAGAACCGAGCTAGTTACTAAAACAAATGGTTAAAAATGAAAAAGGTTTTGGTGGGTGAAAGGGTGTTTGTTTGGGTTATGAAATGAAAAGGTTTAGGCTCAAAGGGGCTAACTAGGGGGATTTTGGGTTGGTGGTAAAAAGAAAAGAAAAATAATGGTGTAGAAATAAAAAGGGTTAGTCCTAATGCCTCCATCATTTACTTACTCGGGTTTAAGTTGGTAAGGACCGGGAATGTATCGTCATGGCAAGTTCTGGAGTGGTAAGAACCAAGCGGGCTATTCACACAAGAAACGAAAAATGAGCATTTAGTTTAATGATATGTAATTGTATGCTCAATAAAGGCTCAAAACTCACTTTTGTGGGAATGGGTTTTTATGTGATCAAGTATATATAATTAAATTTTAACTAAGCTTGTCATGCCTTTTCATAATTTTCTTATGTTGGTTCTTTTTATCACGACGCTATCGGTTGTAAATTTGTAAAAATATAACCTTTTTAAGAACTTGAATTTCCCGAGTTAAACCTAGACAAGTAAAAAAAATGGAAATTTTTGAAAAAAAATTTGGGGTGATTAGCGGTTCCAATAGAGTTTTGTGTAAGGCTTGTATTTAGGATTTGCAAGATTCAAGGTTTTAACATCCCCCCACACTTAAATTACACATTGTCCTCAATGTGTCCCAAAAATAAGTTTTTAGGTTGATTAAAATGTGTAAAAGTGGGTTAAAAACAAGATTTTATGGTACTGGGTAGCTGAACACGGGGTGGTGTTGGCTGAGCACGGCCCAGTGTCCAGACTGCCAGTACCAAAAGTAAACAGAAGGCTGGGCGCGGGGGCGTGTCCAGTGAGCACGGCCCCGTGTCCAGGTACCTGAACTGGGCATTTTCTACAGAACCTTGGGCACGGGGCATGTTGGGGTGAGCACGGCCCCGTGCTGAACTTGCTGTAATGAAGAAAAATCGTCGGGAGGCTCTGTTTTTGTGTATGGAGTGTTGGTTCAAGCTTCCCTTATCATCCTTCACCATCCCGAGTGTGTTTTATTCCTGAAAATTAAAAACTAAACTAGAAAACATAAAGGTTAATCTAAACTAAACTACGGATAGTTCCGCGGAATGCCTCCGTGGTGCGCCACGTTTATAAGGGTCCTTGGCTAGACCCACCTTATCAGGTGGTTCTGGCTCATCTTCAATTAGGGGGTCGTCATTGCCGAATGGATATTTCATTGATCTCTCAAGGTCGACACTCTTTTTAAATGCCCCTAATTGAAGAGGTAGATTGTTGAACTTCCGGTTTTTCAAAGCTTCGTGAGTTTTTACAAATGGTCGTCCCAACACTAAAGGAGCGTCATCGAGGATGACAAAGTCGGTCGGGATTACCATTTGATTTGTTTGAACCAAGATATCCTCAACTACACCGATTGATTTTATTACTTTCCGATTGGATAGAAAAATGGGTATTTGAAGTGGAGAAAAATCACTAATACTTAATTTTTCGAAAATGTAGTTAGGCATTATGTTAACACAAAGATCTTTATCGATTGTGACATTACTAATAAATGAATTTTGAAAGAAACATGGAACCGGTGTAATGTTAATTTCAAATGGGTCTTCTTTTATTAGCGAGGTTTGATCATTAGTTAACTTAACACTTACTGTTTCGTCAATTTTAGTGTTAGTGTTCAACTCTTTTAAAAACTTAGCATGAGTGGGTACTAAACAATGATTTTCGAAAGAAGGTGACAAGAGATTAATTTCTTCAAAATTAGACTCTTCTTGAATTTTAACTTTGTCGGACTCACCTATTTCGTTGTTTAACTCATGTGTCGGTTTTTCACTTATTTGTTCTTCCATTTTTACACTTTCAGTTATCTCTTCCTTTTTTAATTCTTCTCTTGCGCGGGACTCCTCTTCCCTTGCGCGAGCTTCTCTTATACATCGATCGATAACCCTAATGTGTTCTAATATCCTATCGGTCACTTCGGTTATAGAAAAAGAATCGTTATTTTCTAAGCTTGAATCCGGTTGTTCGACCCTTTGTTCCTCATAATACCCATATGAAGTTGATGGTTCACACCATTGTTCTTCATTGTAAGCATATGATGGATAAGGTTCGTAATTTTGTTCTTCATAATACTCATATGAGGTGGGTTGTTCACGCCATGGTTCCTCATAATAAGCATATGAAGGTGGTGTCTCATATCTTGGTTCCTCAAAGTATGAGTAAGAAGGCTCATACCTTGGTTCATCAAAATATGAGTATGAGGGGGGAGGTTCATACCTTTGGTCTTCATAGGATGTGTATGAAGTTGATGGTTCGTACCTGGACTCCTCATAGTAGGTGTATGAATTGGATGGTTGATATGAGTGATTATTTTGAATCGAGCGTGCATT